>DWEM01001192.1:0-15148 GCA_018245935.1 Agara belti belti | reverse complement strand
GTTTCATAACCGCTTAGAGAAATATTTATAAAATTGGCGAACCATTCAATGAACGTAAAAGGCTGTTAAAATACTAAATTAATTGTAAGTATTGTACAAGTTGTTGTAATGAGCTGAAAAATCAATCAAAAGTATAAATTGATGTAACTAGATTTATTTATTTACAAACAAAAGTCCATTTCAAATTAAATTTTAATGAAGAAATATACTAAAGTTATAAGGAAAATGTTATACAATATAATATAATAAATAAACTAACTTTAATTGATTTAGTGAATAAATTTAGGGAAATAAAAAATCAAAAGATTATATTATATGAAATTTCATATCAAGAAAATAAGATAAAGGAAAACAAATGTATTGAAAATAGAACTGACAGTACGGAAGGCGAAGAAAAGGTAAGATTCTTGAAAACACTGGGGACCGAATGAAATATAACCAATAACGTATGAACGACCGAATGAAGAGATTGACAGGAAAACAATGAGGAACCACAGACAAATGTGTATTTCGGTGACAGTGCTCAATAAAACAGAGTGATTCGTAAAAGCCCCGTGAGACATGCGAATGTAAATAGCAAAGATAACACGCGTCGGAAACAAACTACACTCACCGTGAGCATTATACGAGGGAATCGACGTAGGAACGTAACAGAAAACGCACTTACTAATAATGTATGTATTAGAGGTGGAATATGCTCACGGAGATAAAGAGTGATTCGAAAGAGTCCCGCGTCACGTCTGAGACCACGAAATATGGACCGAAGATAAGGTGCGGCGGCAATGAAATAGCACGAGTCACGGTGCGATTGCGGGCCCTTGTCCCGCCCGATGAGATTTCAATTTCACCAGCCTACATACTCAGCTTCTCGACTTAGCGTCCCTGACACACGACCGCTTTTATTGCCAACGTGCGATAAATAATGTTACAGACAATCTTTTTCGCGTGTATCACATATTTTTTGTTAACTAATTGCAAGGTATTTTGCTATCAAATTACTTAACGTCATTCTATAATATAGATACATGTAATTTCTTTATCAAATAAATATTTATGATTTGAACTTGTATATGGGCCTTTTCGTGTCACGCGGTTTTAAGATTTAAAAAAAAATTATGTATGTAAAAATATAATCGGCTGACTGCCACCTATTTTATGCTTACAGGTATGAATGTTTCATACTTTGCGTTTTTAAACACACAATATAATACGTATTTAAGAGTGACAAGAAATTATTATCAACTATTCTATTAAATCTGCGATTCGGATGAAGTATTAAGACAAAAAGCTGTTAGCGGAAGTAATTTCAAGTTTAGCACTGTAATTTTAATTGCGAGAGTTGAAAAGTCTTCAGTCTTCATTCAATGTACGAGATTCACCGGCAAGCGTTAAGTCGTTCTGTGTAAATAGAGGTGGGAACTTGTCTCTAGCGGGCACAAGTCTTTGTTCCATTACATTATTAGGTTTTGTACGGTTTTGTCTTAGACGGAGGTATTTATGAAAAGTATATTCTTTTAAAATATATTTTTTGATTCCTAGTAATCTGAGTTAATACAATTTTTCTTTGTATTATGTATTCAAATAAGACTGTACCGTTGTAACATTCTTTTATGAATATCGCGGAAAACCACACACGGCAATATGTCACCAAATTTCGATGATAAACATAGGTATAGCCAATATTATATGGATTATTATATAGACGGGAACCGAACCTAAGACCATTGTCCCAGCAGTTTCACTACCAATAGCTATTTTGATTAGCTGGGCGTTTACCACGTCTGTGTGTCTCGTGCGTAGGTAACACACATTTCCTTGCAACCTCGTTCCGCGTTCGTTTCCCTTACAAAGGACAATAATAAATGTGGGCTCTCGCTTTTCCTACTGGAGATTATGTTGCGTCGCGTATCAAAGTTCCGGATCGCGGAGTTGTAAAAATTTCCTGCAACCCTACATCCCTACAGAGATGGGTCTATTCGTAGCAAATTACGAAATTCGAAAACCATTTGTTTTGTTCGCATACGCGAGTCTCGAATCGCGATGTCAGCATCGAATAGAATTGCAGTCGATTCTACGGTGATCTAGCTCGGTAAAGCGCTGGCGATAAATCTTTTAAGCGCTCGATTCGCTGCAAAGTCTTTTAAACTGTATATCGCGCGTCACGTGCTTTTTCACGAGCGTGAAACTGTAACAAAAGCAACAACGCATTGCAAAGAAAGATTGTTACCACCCGAACAGTTGGATATGAGGCTACTGTATCATTTATATGCAAAACTGAACAAATATGAATAAAAGTAAGAACTTTCATCTTCAAATTTGATTTGTGCTGGCTAAAACGAATGAAAAACGAAACAGCTAAGTTACTGTTTAATGAAATTTTTAATAGATTTTGAACAATGTTAATGTTTAGTGTTACAATTCAATTTTTATCTCCTATATGTATGTACACGTGTAAGCATCAAGCAAAAGTCAACAGCGCGTTTCACAAACCACAGACGATATAAAACTTAAGTGAGCAGTCGATAAGTGTGAGCCAAATTGGCGATATTTTATGATCCCAACATCGTCAAAGCTGTAAAAGTTGTTCTGTTGGCTTACGATGGTTATTCGTGACCTCCGTCAATATCAATGACGAGCTGGTTTCTGAGTACGTTGACCTGACACACATTAATACACCACCTGATTTTGTGTATGTAGTAACAGCAGTTTTAATAGACCTGATTACAAATTGTTAGATGTCAAAAAAAGTACATGGCCTCACTGGACCTGAAGGCTTCCTGATGTTACGTAGTCATTCCAACGTAAACCAATTCGTAAAAAAGAATGAAGACCACTTGCATGATAAGGTGTCCTCTGTGCTCTGTCACTAATGAATAGATGGTTCTGAGGACTAATTTAAAATTTTGTACCCTTTTTATATATTTTACCAAAAAAACAGGCCGATGGATTATCAAATGGTAAATGGTCACCGTTACCTACGGATATGTGTAACACCAAAGGAGTTGGCAATACGTTGCTCGTTTTGAAGGAAAGCTCTTTTCACGCATTTCTTGAAGAGTATCGTGTGTTACTATTTGATATTGATTTTTATTGTTCATTATAAATGGAAAATAAAAAAAAATGCTAAACTAAAAAAATGCCAGTTCCATATAAACATTTATTTCAATAAATTTAAATTTAAATATGAACGAATAATAACAAAATTTTATTTTCGATTCAAAATACACTCGTATTAATGTTCGCGCCGTAAAAAAGTCGTTACTAAGTAAACTGCTGTCAAAGAAAATATTATGGGCGTAATAGCAAAGTAGCCCAAGATCGTTTCAAAATTCTCAATTCCTAGCATCAAAGAACGAAAGCGAAGCTAAAATCCCACTTAATTTATAATTAAAACGACGGCAACGATAATGTTAAGGGGCTTCTCGTAAAAATAAGTTTATCGTACCGCGGCGCCGTGCGCAATTAAAGCGAATTAACAATTTGGCGGGCCATACTCTACATCTGTAGCGTTGTTAATAACTTTATTGTCCAATAATGACAGAATAGGTAGGGAGAGTGCCGTTTAATGTGTACATAAAGACAGCACCGCTTAGGCAACTAACAAACCGCGCAGAGTTATCCGAGTTTATGAGCACAAACTCAATTAAAATCCGGCGAAATTCGAGCGGGAACAAAATGAAATTAAAGTTGCGTAACACCGAGACGAGCTGTCGCGGATATGATGTAGCACTCGTAGCGCACTGCTACAGTTTGAATTGGTATTTGCGGTGCCGCTACGAACCCGCTACGGCGTAGGCGGTGGATGGCTTACAATTCTGATGTAGTAAAATACTTAAGTTAATTAACAGAATTCATTTGCAATAACAGAATTATAACGTTCTATTATATGTATGTATTATTTATTCTGGTTAAAAATATTTGTTATAGGTTTAGCGTATTTACCCTATACTTTTGAAGTGATCAAGGATAGTTGCGTAATAATATTAAGTAATAATCATTATATGTTACAGAACATCAACTCTTAATTCAACGTGTCAGTCCATGAATAAAATGTCGCCTATAAAATAAGGTTCGTAATACTGTCTCGAGGAAGAATTTCAATTATTTATCTATTTAACTAAGAGTCAGAGCAGCAAAAGCTTTTTTTTGTTAAAAATAATTGATAATTGAACAATGAAAGAATTCGTGATCTATAATTATGTATTATCAATTAGAAATCAGTCCTATTGTATATACATATTGGTTTTAATTACATAATTATGTTAGAAAGAACTAAAACAGTACTGTGTGTAATTTTATTACCATACTTATATAATTCAAAACAAAATATAACTCTGAACTATAAAAAAAAACTTTGTATGAAACAGTCTTGTAAAAATTCAACTAGTTTGTTCGCAATAAAAATAAAATGAACACAAATGAAATATGAACACACCCGGTTTCACCCGCTTACTGTAGTCCGACATATTCTTAACTCAGCCCATTCAGACCCACGAAATAGCTCATTCGTAGCATGATTCGTAGCATTATTCGTAGCGCGATTCGTAGCGCATTACAAACGTGAGCTACAATTTGAAAACAACTTGACTTACTCGTGGCACTTGTACTTCGGTTATGAGCCTCGCTATAGAAAACCGAAGTTCGGAGTAGTTTATTAAGAAGCAACTTGACAACACTCAGATATATTATTATAACTCTTTGATTAATACAAACTGATATCGTTCTTATATATTTTTAAAATATGTTATAAAAATGTTGCTATTGATTAAATATGAGCGATTTAAAATCAGTGCTTTATATGATTTATCATTAACTAAAATCTATTCTGATAAAAGTGCTAGTAATGTAACATTTTAACTAACATAAATATATGTAAACGATGTTATACAAATGGAACACACTTTTATCTTTCCATTAAAAATGTACTAGACACAATACAGCCTCAGCAGAATTACCTTCCTCTCCTTTGAGAACCTTTGGTACAAAGAAAAAATATGTCCGAAATTATTACGCGAGTCAGAAAGCGAAATTACGAGAGGGAAAGACGCTATAATTATATATTCGTGGATAAAATAAAGACGAAGCAACTTCTCGATGCCATGTGTTGGATGCGAGAGTCAAATTATCCACATCTCGGTGAATCTGAGCCTTTGTCGCGTGATATGCGTTCTTTTCGTCGTATTGACCTCGCCATTAGGCGCTTTTCATTTTATGTCAAGGTAAATTGGGCTTTCCAAATTTTGTGAAGTGTGTGCGTTCGTAACATCTATCCACGTCACTCGTTTTAAATTGCAGATAGAGTTTACGGATTAATTTTGGATGGTTGTTATTAAAATTGTTTCGTTAAATATATTGATGCAGATAAAAGTTGAACCGTATAAACAAACTTAATGTAGTTGGTTTTGTTTCAAAGAAAGTATTCGAACACTTTTATGGTAGGAATTTAATACAAAATAATTTTTATATGGAACACCGAACAAAATATTTCTATCGATCAGGAAAAACGTCGTTCAGTATATAAAATTACTTAAATTCATAAGTGATTAGTACAAACTTGTTGTTACGAAATCACAATATATTTGTAATATATGGTGTGTATTGAATAAATAAATTAATACAAGCTTACCTTTACTCGCACCGTCCGGTCCGCGCAATATGGAACACTCTTCTATCGTGCCGAACGGCGTGAACAGGCCACGGACATCGTCTTCGGTTTGCTGTTTGCTGAGCATCCCCACGAACAGTTTTCGATCTGCAGAGAACGGTCAGTATCAGTAACGGGCCAGAGCGATTGCACGACAATGAGCCACACCACATAAGCTTAGCGGTGGTGCGTGGAGCGGCGGATATGAACTAGTATTCCGTGCCGATGTTACCCCCTTAACGTGTGCGGCTAACAAGGTGACCGGGTGCGAGTGACGGACTCATCGACGTCATTAATTATTCCAAGCCAAGCTTTTAATAGCTCTCAACCGGGCGTACGGGCAATAAACGACTCGATCGCAATAACGTTTGCACAGGGCGTTGATATTTGCTCACATCGACTACTCATTTACTAACAGCGGCGAGATGCGTTCAGTCATTTTAGTATATCGGCACTGAATGCGCGTCAGTTCCATCTGCGAGCTTTAAAGCTCGTCCATTGTTTCGGGCCAATACGCGTACGAAATTTCAATTGCACGCGTTCCGTGAAATAAATTTGGAAACATTGTCACACTGTCAATATCTGAACGCATCGGTTGTTTACTAACAGCGCCCTGCCAGCGACTGCGCTCCAGCCACCGCCGCCACGCGACCCCGCGTTTCACCATTCTTTTGACACCAAATAAACAAATAAACAAAAAAAAAACAACAGCTCTCTATGTAAACACATAACACACAGTTTAGTCAAAAATGAAACAACGAACAAAATCCAAATTCAGACCAACACATACATAATTAGCACAGTACACTAATCAAATGGTGATTCGTTTTAACGCTGAGGGTTCCGTAGGTAGGGTTCTCACAACGGTTTTAACACACAAGCCAGCGGGATAGGGTTGACACTACACGACTACGGAATCCTCGTTACATATTAGCTGCGACTGTTAAATAAACATTGCACAGACGACTTCTGTTCGAGAGCGTGGCTTGTTCGTACGCGTACCCAATACGTTGTTCACGGTACAATATGTCGATTACGAGCGGCGTCAATTTTGGGCGGGTTCGCTTGGGCTCTTTACAGAAATCAACGTTCTCAACAAATTAACCACAAAATAACACAAATCCACACTAATTACTTTCTCGAAATGAATGAAAAATAAAATACTTTTTACAGCACGACGATTACTAAGTGCAAAGTGAGCGTACTTATGTTCGATGTCGAATCTACGCGAGTTCGAGGCGAGTGTGCCTTAGGAAGGATTTAGATTCAGTTGTACAAATAAAAGTATAATAATAATAACAACATATAACACAACAAAACACATGTACAGTAAATCTCAGTGGATCGTTCAGAAACTTGCGTGAACTTTCGTCGCTTTAAATGTTGTAACAATTAATAAAGTGTAATGAAATTATCATATATTATTGGGACGTTTCTGAACCGTGCCACTAGGAACGTGCAGAGATCAAATTATAAATACGTATACAACAGGGGCACAAACAGAAATATTACAGCGTAAAAAAAAAGAGAGGAAATACGTCTAATTTCACCGCAAACTTAATTCAAGTAGCCGGAGGTTTTGACGCGGCTAATTAATTATATTAATGTTCTTAAAATTGAATCCGCCTGCCGCCGTTATGACAAAACGTACAGACGCCAAGATAATTCACAGAAGAATTTCATAAATTAATAACGGTCCCCCCGTTTCGAATGGTGTTTACGATTTTTCATACTTCCACAGCCAGAATTATAACGTTAATTGAAAGTGGTTTCTTTTTTGTTAGAACCTTTTCAAATAAAATTTAATCAACGTTAACCAATTAACGACCCGTATCGTGCAATTTTGCGTGATAGAATATTACTGGGTATGTAGTTCCTTAACATTTCATAGCCATGTATAATTTTAATAACGTTCAGCCCAAATTAAATAAATTCAAGCGTCACTTGAACATAACGAAAGATGAGACGCAACAACATAAAAAAACATGGAGTTATAATAAAATAGAGTTAACACAAAACGAGCTCCGGTAGATTCGACGTGGAACGCTCTCACCCGCGCTATTGACACAGTGAACAGGCCTAGGGCACGCACAACAAACGCTACCTGGTTCGCCTACGCGCGCCGCCGTGCCGCGCCCCCTGTAACACAAAAACAAGCTACACACGCTTACTCCACCGCTCCACTTAAAACTCATTGGTAATGGCATTGATATTTCTTATAAAGAATCCGCGAAAACAAAAGCCTTCATATTTATTATTTAACGTTTTACTTAAAACATTATCACTATCAACCTTTCCAACTTATAATTTGTGTCTATAGATACTAAAATACGACATATTATGGTTATTTAATTATTAACATCGACTCTTTTGTATTTTACTATTGGACACGTGTCTCCACATGTGTCTCACGGTAACCATTTCCTTTTAAAAGGAGACTCGTGTCCTATAGTAAAACGATAAAAGTTGGTGATGACAATGAATATTTAGTGATTAATGTATGTATGGGAAAGAAAATACTGTATGGATATTGTATGTTATATACATATATATAAATAATGTCCATAACTATTGTTATTATATAATAAATATACATACACGTAAGTGCACTAAAATAAAACAATACTTTGCGAGTGTAGTCAGTGATTGTGCTGAAAAATATGAAGTGCGATAAAAAATAATATTATTAAGAAAATTTAAATAATCAAAAACTAACATTGAACTGATGTTGAACTAAATAGCTTAGTTACTTATCTACAGTTACTATGGTCACATAAACGTTACTGATTTTTATATCGAATGCTTTTATAATATCTTTTGTATAGTGTAAAGTTTCGGGTGACGCCGTATCACCCTAATTTTATTCGTCTAGTTTAATCTCAAGTCAAACAATATGTTACTTCCAACTCTACATCATAGCTGTCACGACATATAATATTGTTTTGAAATACTTTCGCTTTACAATGAATATGTGTACTTCATTATATATATGGAAAACGCGAGTAAGAGTTAATACGAGACATTTTTAATTTTTAAGGTATCAAAAAGCAACGTGAATATTTGCCGGATTTGAACCCCATACTACGAAATTGGGACAAGGCTGAAATGTAAACCACTGGGCTCAGTTTGCTTACTTACTAATTTTACATTATCTTAACAATTAAACCGCACACTTATAAGTTAGGAAGCGCCGTTGGTTCAATTTAATTGGATTTGTTATTAATTGACACGCGTCAATTAGTGTCAAATCAAGTGAGTGATGTTTATTAGGCTATAGTAATCACAGCGCAAAATTATAGCAATTAATAATATCGATATAGTGTCTATGTGTCCATGTTACAATTATTGACAAATTAGTTTGTATTATATATTTCGATGTAATGACTTTGTTACAATTTTGATACAAAATGAACTCTATCGAACGTATCCAAAGGGATAGGCAGAGACTAAAGACTTCAGTCCTGAAAGGCTTTTGCCTCTTGAGCACCATTACTTATTGTTAGATAGATCAAGAATTGTTACATCAAGAACTGAAGAGAGATAGAACAATTATTGTTAGATCAAGAACTGAAGTAAAAACTCCCAAAAAAGTGTAATGCGTTGTGTAAACATACATACATGGGTCAATAACCTTGCAAACAACTGTAAAAATAAATGGTCAGCCATTTCATTCAGGTTTTGGTTTTTTAGTTTCAGTTGCAATAGACAATGGAGTTCGCCTGGTTTGTTTAGTTTCAACCAAATCAAACGTGACAGGACCATCGGGTACAGATGCGTGAAAAAGTGTGAAAATACAGATTTATGCATCACAATTTTGCGCGTAACGTTAGCATATGTACCTATGTGTGTATATTCAAAACCATGTAAACTAATTGGATTTTCGCTACACTAGGATCATGTTACGTAATTGTTGTATTTTAAAAAGGCGTTATTCAAAATAACTATTAGTTATCGGATGCAGTCTAACATACAGAGGCGGTGGCTCAAATAGGCAAGCGATCTCTTCTAGGTAATTATTAGACATGAATAATGAAAATCTAGTTCTTGTCTAGTTTTCAGTATTATTATTATCATTATTATTATTGGTACATCTATGACAGCTCTCTAAAAGAATTTAATCTATTTACTCTACATTTGACATACTTAAATAATAAAATGTAATTTAATGTACGTTTATATACATAAAGATAATCTATGACTAAACTTAAGAAGAACTAATCTTAGAACTCATCTAAAAACCTATTCTATTTGTCAAATCTATTGGAAAATGCAGTTACCGTAACACGTCCACGTAAGCCGCAATAGATATAACGCAGCCTGCAATGGTAAGTCCCATCTATCGTAAACGTATTGAACGTTCACGGCGCACGTGAAAATAAGTTTTAATAATTTTCGATTTACGCAAACGACAACCGGGGTGAGTTTGTTCCGGACTTTCCGATGAATTTTTATGTTTATTAAAGAGTGCCTGATCCGGTTATCCGGATTTGTCCGGATAAAAACTCGTATAACCGGGATGATCGTTACAAATATACTGAAACAGAAAGGGGATGAAATGAAAAATGTGAATTTGCGCGGAATCATATAATAAACGCGGAACGAAAGTTCGGTAACGATCACGGGAAATCCCCTGAATATTCCCGAATATTTTTTTTTATACTGTTTCGAGTACCTAATTGAGCCATTCAATACAATTTCCTTTTTTGATGAAAAATTATTTCATTGTTAACGATGGTCCTGTATTATTAAGGCGTAAAAAAATCGCATTCACGTGTTCTACTGGATTCTAGTTAATTTAATACATTTAAAATTATAATCAATGCCTTTATTTCTTTTTATTGGATACGGGTCTTTCATCATAATGATGAGGCCAATAGCCAAAGTCTTCCACAGTAGCCAAGAGCCGTGACGTTAGAGAAAATAATGGAAAAATTTGAGGTGCTTAAGTTTTTTCGCCTTATTTTTCGCTACCGATTTTGAGAGTACCTTTAAAGGTTATTCAAGTACACTTCCATATAGTAAATTACAACTGCTATTTTGACTAAGTGAGTTACGGCTAATTTTCAACCATTTAGACAGTTGGTCTCGTAGCAGGTACTCGTATGATGCGATTTGATGAGATTTATAGTTGGCTGACTAACGCGAGCGCGGCGCACGTGAATGATAAATGCTTAGTCAAGTTGCGGTATTGCAACTCCTTGCAAACATGTGCTAGAACTAATTAGAGTTGTTATGCATTTTAGAGTTATTTCAACATAAAGTTAAGTAAACAGTTTGTTATCATTTAATAACTATATTGTGTAGATATATTACAGTAATGAAGACTTATGATGATGAGTTTAAAGTGTCAGTAATGAGTAAGTGTAAGTGTCAGTAATTTGAATTTGTAAGTTTGTAGTAATTTTAAAGTTAGTAAAAGGCCAGCAACGCCGTCTGGCTTCAAATCCTCGCACGCACATGTGATTTTAAAAAGTAATATGCGTTTTATATCTTAAAAACTAAATCGAAGGTCAGTCAAATCCATTTCAAATATATAAAAAAAACCTCACAACTTGTTAAAATAACTCTCTACTGCGAGATGTTACAGTTAATACGTAACTTAAGACGTGTTCTTAGTAAAGAGCTTATCGAATCGGCTCTAGATATACCGCTTGGTAATTATTATTGAGTTTATGTGTTCCACTCGAGCGCCCCTTGGAGACGAGGACGGAGTTCAGATGCGAATTGCTGTCAAGCAAGTTAATATCGATATATTAAAGTTACTGTTCTCACTGGCCTCGTGGTCGATTGGTTAGAGACGCACTGCAAAATCGGAGATCGTAAGTTCGATTATCGCCTAGGATAAATATTTATGTGATGAGCACATTTGTTTGTTTCTTTGTTATTGTATGTATGTATGTATGTTTATCAGCTGTCCGGTTACCATAACTCAGGCATTCAATTGTCTAATTTGGAATCAGATAGCCGTGTCTGGAATAATTGTCCCCAATTATTAGTTATAGTACTTAGCTATTACTGTTTTTTACGCATTCTCCATGGACTTCGGAATATTTGCTGTCCAGGATATAGTATACTTAGCTATGGGCAGTGCTTAAATGTTTTTGTCGTTCCCCTGTGGAAAACGGGTTACTTCTCAGACTGCGTAAGGTTAAGCATAATATGCTACGCTGGCTAACTGCGGTTCGGTGGACTTCCCATATCTTAGAGGCCATTACATATAGGTCAACGGTGTGCATCCTTCCTTATAATATTTTCCTTTAATAATTTTTTTATGGTGACATTTTTGTAAGCTGTGGCTTTACGTGTTATCTTACCCAGATCATTTATCTAGCAAGAAGAGTGACTAAGGTAAGTTTTCTATAGAGATAGACTTCAGTTGCAAAGACTACATGGATGAGTACTGGATGAAATAAAATTTAATGTCACACGAAACACATACAGAGTTACATCATCAATCATTCGTAACAGCTTTTATAAAGGTAGAAAACAGTACAACGAAACACAAATGTCCCAACATTTATATGTGTTTGTAACAATTGCCTTTTTAAGATAATTTTGTCGCGTTGTAGGTAGCGAGAACCAATGAAAGTAATGAACTAACAGTTATAGTATATGTCTGTGGATTACCTATATTTAACTGGGTTCTCATTCTGAGAGGAGACACGTGTCAAAAAGTGGAAAGATTAAAGGGTCGTTGATGATTTTAAAAATATTATATACAGAGGCATATTATTACAGATTTATATATTACTTGACGACATGTTAATATGATTCCAATATAATGGGAATTATATCAAATCAATCAACTCTTTGGATGGAATATTCTAATTTTATGTAGCTGACAGAAATTGACTGAGTGCTTGTTGTCAGGTACATAATACAATTTTCTCGAGCCTTCGCATTACTCGGTACATATTCTCAATACCTTTTTTAATATATTCGGTGAATAAGAATAGAGGGAACTATTTTAATAACTCGTAAATACCTTTTATTATCTTGTTCGCTTTTACCGAATTCGGTACGTTCGAGATATTGCGAACTTAATATAAAAATGTATTGGGCGTATATTTTGTGCGGTTGTAATAAATGCTGGTTCGTGGGCGTTTCGCGCGGCAAAAGGCGATATACAAAACCGGGCATCGAAAACCAAAATCATTTACAACAGTACGAAGGGACCGACCGGCCCGCCCCGGGGACAACAGCACACGTTCGTACGTGTTCCGAAACATTGTTTGGAAATATTAGAACCGTTGGCGGTCCGGTCATTAAATTCAGATTTATACCCGGCCAGCCGGATATCTCTCCCGCGCGACTCCGCTAATGACCGGCTAAATTGAGATAATTTCGCTGCGAAGTTGGTAATAATGGTGGTCGGAGATGCAGTGTGCCGCCGGTTAGATACGGGGATTGAGATTAGCTTCTAGTTTGTTTGAATAGGTCACAAATAAGTGGGAATTATAGGCGGAATATTACCAAATCTTGCAGTTCAAATGGAGATGTTGACCTACATTTTAACAGAAAAAGAGTGCTGGGAGTTTTTTTGGCTGACTCTTTTCGCCCGGTCTACAAAAGCCTGCAGGGCGCACAAAGCCGAAGTACGATGACTAAAACATGACCGCCATAATGTGTATGTATGTACCTTATAATGAATAAAAAGTTGACTTTAAAATAGACCTTTTGATCAATTATATATTAAAGGAGAAAAACCGTAACTAACCGTAGAAACGAAAAAAAAAACAGGAAAGAGACAAGGTGGAAACAAATAAATATTCGCAGATAAACAAAACGCGGCATGTACAAACTTAATATATAAGTTCACTCATAACGAATTCCATATCAATAACCCGAGTTGTTCTGGTGATGGATATGCCCAACCACCTGATTGGATAAAGTCCGTTCCATCTGCACGCTTCCGCCCGCCCCCGATCAATCACGGCAACATACTGTTTGTACGCAACGTATCAGTGCTAACGTAAATTTATGAGGGCCAAAATATTATTGATGAACTCATGCATATTATATATTTAAAGGAAAGTACGGTACTAACATAATATTATTATTACTTTTTAAGTAAGTAGCAAATGAGCAGGTCGCATTCGCGAAGGTTTGCAGCCACCCATAGATATTTGCAACCGATCTTTAATAGAGCTACAGTAATGGGACCGTTCGTGTGAAGTCAGCTAGTAATATTTGTTAATAAAAATTGGTGAGTAATCATTAGTAACATGACTGCAGGAATGGGACTGTTAGTAATATTACTACAGCTAGTACTTGTTTGTGTAAGTGCAGATAGTTTTCATTGGTATCCGCCGTATGAAATGTCGGTCACAGATGTGTTGCCACTAGCCATGGTTCCTCTTTAGTATACACGTGAACTGGTATCCACGTCCTTCAAACCGAAACACATATTGTTGTAACAACAACTTTTTAACAACAACAACAACAGTGATGAAACAGGGGTTGCTGTGGTACTTCTCCGAATGAATCCTGTACATGTTCTACCACCTCTTCGGTACAAATTACCGTTTGAAATAACGCCTATAACAATTCCGATTTCGAGCTGAACAACCAAAAGCGCAGTGTCAGCGACACGAACGTAAAATCAATTCAATTAAAAGGAAATCAAATCGAGACGAATATTTCACAAACTCACCGCTCTTAATAACGCGACGCTCGATACGTGAATATCAATAAAATATCACCGAAAACTTCCAACGCAAAGTCCATTCACAACCGGCTTACGATATTTTAAGAGGCGGAATCGTCGATGGAAATCGCTTTCAGGTAACTTATAGACTGAGCGAAAATTTCAACGTTCGGTTGATTCTATTAATTAGCGATGCCGCGTTCGCTCCGTCGCACCAACTTTGAATAGCCAATTACATTGATAATTGGAGGTCGCAGGTACCCGGGACAAAGACAAATGGCCGCGCGGCGCAAGCGAGAGCCCGAGGACGTGTCAACTGCAGAATGCAGTTTGTAGTGCGTTCGAATTGATTAATTCAATTATTCATCAAGAGATCAGACACGAAGGTGAGAGCGTCGAGTTTAAATGTTTTGCTAGCGATTGCACGAAGTCTATGCAAGTACCTACCTTTAAAACGAGTTTGAATGAATTTAAATAAAACATTACATATATGTACATACTGTCTTCTAGTAAGCGTTCGTGAAAATAAGACAATTGACTCAGTTAATTGTTTTGCACTTGTGAATTGTGCTAATAATAAACAAATTGATAGAGTAATAAGAAGAAATTAAGTTTAATATCACGTAACACTTACGTGATACGTAGACGATGTTTGTGATGAACTGGCACGGTGGTGAAGTGTTTACTGAACCGAACTGCTTAGCTGCGGGTGCTGGGTTCGATTCTCGCCAAGGCAAATATTTGGGTAAAACGAAATCTATATCTGGATATGTACAATTGTCTATATGCAAGCTGTTTGATTATTCTAGTACAGTCTGTGTATAATTGGGGTCAAATTACCGTTTGTAAATCCCAAC
>DWEM01001191.1:0-15148 GCA_018245935.1 Agara belti belti | reverse complement strand
CTGCAAGTACGGTATCTATTTCATTCTTCGATCATCGCAATCCCAGCGCAACGAATGTGCCTACCATCACGCACAGTTATAGTGTAAAGGTTTTCAACAATGCACACATGCATGCCATATATCGAAACTGACATGATTCAAAAACGGATTTGGAGTAATTCCATAATTCAGATATTATCTACGTAATTTAGGGGTTAACCACAAAAATCGATTCCAGATTGTGAATTCCAGACTGAGCTGAAATCATGTTATGAAAAATGACTGATCTGGTGTGTATTGCATTTTTTTTGATTTCTCTTAATTTTGGTTTATCTATACCTGTACTGGTATACATACTCATAATATAACATTTTTCATTCCTTAACTGTTCTTTTCACGCGATCTCTCATGCTAGGGCGAGAGCACCCGACATTGCTAATTTTACAGATCGACTGTGATCTACAACCATATAGCTACTACAATTGCTCCGCGGTTGACTATATTGCTTTACGTATAACTGTGTGAAAAAGGATTTTTTTAGCGAACCTATAACATACATATTAGTTTAGTTTGCGATGAGTAAGCTTTTCGATGAAAATTTGATATTACTGCCCTATTACTGTTCGGCTCAATATGCTTTACTCATTGGCAGCACGAGGTCAGCTATACACAAAGATGTTTATTGTTTTACAATACGTTGACCGAATTTCGGGAACACTTCTTTGAAGAATTCCCTCTAATATCCGGAATATTTAGATTACATGTCAGATAAAAATAAATTTACCTTAATCTTTCGGCAGATCATTACTTATGATAATGTAATGCATAAAATAGAACAGAATATACAATATTAAGCGAAAATTTAAAGATAAGAGCCGGCGTGTGAAGGAACACGATATTACGGTTATTCAAATTCCCGTGGTCTTTTTCTCCGTTATAAGCAAGGAAGGCTATGATTCATATTAGACTAGAATTATACATGAAGTCGGTGTCAGTAGTATGCCTCTTAGAGTACTTTAAAATTTTCTTTAATGTATATTGTTATCTCCGCTCATCAGAACGCGAAATAAATTTTGCTGATAATGATGATGCCGAAGTAGCCGATTTCACCTTCAGCGACGCTTCATGACTCATATTTAGAGTACCCGGGTTGGTCAGCTCTCCGGTGTGCCCACCGGTGACTGTATCCAAGTTTTGGTCTAAGCGTGCAGCACCACTTGGAATGTTAGCACTCCGGCTTGAAAATTGAATTGCATTGCGACAGGTGATTGGTTTTTGCAGTCAATATAAATGATAAAAAGATTAGTGCAGACCAATAACATCAGAATAACTAAGACTTGTCAAATTCAAATTCAATTCAAATTTAGATTGTTTTATTCATTATAAGGTACATACATACACTTAATGAATGATGTCTATAGCAAAGGGTGAAAAATAGTTTTTTGTCCGCTGTCACCTGACAACGCAAAGTACGTAATGATCGCCACGCGGTCGCTGGTCAGATCAAAATCGGATATGGTAATACTTCAGATTCAGCTCGTGTATTCTGTTGTCCACGAAACGTGTGCGTTTCGGTGACCGTCACGCCGCTTCCCGTTGGCCTGATAGCGCACGGAACATCCTGGACGTTTCCTGAACTATTGCGCAATTAAATACACGATGATACCTTCGACGTTTTGGTACTTTATAGACTTCGTCCTTGCTCTACGTGCGGACGAGAGCGTTATGACTATAGACTGTACTTTAAACATTTGGAACGGTCTACAAAATTAAACGGAGAATACGGGACATTTACACCACCTGCACTATTCTTCTTAATTAAAACAACGTAATATATATATTAGTTTATAATTAACTATGATTGTTCATAATTACTTTATTAATAATTAGGAAAATAAAATCTATACTAACATATTGTTGGAAAATAAAGCAAATAAACATACAACACAATTTACAAGAATTTGAATTGTTGTTCCCATAATAGTATGTTCAAAGTAGCACATTACTAGCGAAAAATACTTCGTTGTGTCATATTAATCGTGACCGTTAACATAAATTTCATTTTAAATTGTACTTTATCTGGCGATTTACATAATGGAGCCGCGAGATGTTCAGACAGCTCGGGGACGGCGCGGTCTACCTGTCGTTTCTATGAGAATACTCGCTTTGAATTTAATCTCCTTTTACATTATTGATCTGTCGCTCCACTTAAATTATCTCCTCTTATTTACATTATATGCTAATTCAAGCGAACTCCAATTGTTTTTCGTGCATAGCGCACGCAGGCACACGTAGGTTCAATTCGTGGAAAACGTATTAGGGTCTCCTCTTATTTAACGCCATTGAAATATTTGAAAAATGGATTACGGAGAGCCGCGCTACGATAAATGTAACAGGAAGACCAACTCTAGAATATTTCTAGTGGACGAGCCTGTACGGTGGCTTCGATGAAGGTAGAAGAGGCGAAAGAAGTTTGTCAGGGACGTAACCAGTAAGAATCTCTTCCGGCCCCGACGGGAAATAGGAAATAGAGTGTGTGTGTACGAAATTATTAGTTCCAGTCGATTAAAAAAGTTAACTGATATAATGAGGTATAATTAATTATATTTGCGTTAATATTAAATAAAACTGCGAGTACCTTTCATAATTTAAATTGAATTTCTTCTACAGTAGCACCTGCAAACCTACATCCATCATTAAGCACCAGAGATTTGAACGCCACCATTACTTTTAATGTTTCTATCTGTTCAGCGGGCTTAACGCACAATTAGCGTGTTTACCTTGAAGGGTCGTTATCTTTTTGGACTTATTTGAAAGGTTTTTATAACCTACCTCAAAAAGAACTTAGACACAAAATAATTAATAAAAATAAAGTTGATTGTTATCTTTACAAATAGTTTTTGCTATTAAAATGGAGTACATATTCACAACACATTGTTGCATTAAAAACTGCGATCATTTATCGGCCTAATTCGATTAAACTGGCATATCGATAAGTGAGGGGAATCCCTTAAGTATCATGAATTATTCAATCATGCTTGGATAAATTACTCTATGACACAATTTCGTTGTGGAGCATGATAGATTATGTACCTTGACCATACTTGAAGCATAAAAATATTAGTAACAATCCTAATACTAGTATTATTATGTTGGTGTGTATCTTGGGTATGTAGGTCAAACACAAGTACACAAACACCCAGCCACAGATAATATTTACAGTTAAGATACCCCAGCTTGGGATCAAACCAGGATCTTCTGCATTGCCGCACGTCACGGCGACCGACAATTGCAATGATAACAATACCAATGTTTAATATATTAATATATAAACATAGTTACCAAATCTAAAGTACAAAGTAGATATAAATGTTTGTTGAGCTAGCGGCCGTTGAAATAAGCTTTCAAAGTATATTAATTGTAAGGACAAAATGAACCACGCCTCTATCATATCCCATTAGTATATTTTATCCATAATAGATAAGAGCCCGTCTCTGCCCAGCCGCTGACTACAAATGTTCTCGGAGGTTTACATTCAACCGTTATCAAACCGATACCTTTAAAATTTGTTTGCCGTTTTAACACATTATAAAATTTTATGTTGTTTTCAAACCAGCAAGGCATATCCACAATTTATTTGAGACCCCAAACAACTTAACGATGGCACCGCGGCCAAGCTGTCTCAATTAGTCGGTTCTTTGGTTCCGAAGAATTTTTGAAATTTCTTCTACAAGGTATAAAACAGTTGTATTATTGATTGTGGGGAAATATTCTAATTACTGAATATGCAAAAAAGGCTATGTCGTATAGTGCTCGAAGAAATACATCTATTAATTCATTTGGTCTAAAGCGAATTCATTTCAGTTCTAACGTGTACAAACTCGTAACTGAGGTACAAATTTCTCGTTTTCTGCAATGTAAAGCGACATGTGATAGCCTGAAGCTCGTACGTGAAGAAACTAGAAATTGCGCGATATGCGATAAATATTCGATTAAATCAGGATTAACGTTGGTACTGGTTGTAATTGTATCTAGGCGAGTAAATGATCCCGGAGTGGCGACAGCGCAAGGCCGCGTGTGGGTCGCGACGCTGCCTGCCGGCGGCGTGGCGCCTTTGCTCCTTAGGCCGCGTGCTCACTGATTAACATTTGTTCAACGACACGTTATGTATCAACTAAGGAATCCCACATCAATTACACTCATTAGTTCTTGCTACGTTTATAAAACTATAAAACACCTTTTGGCAATGCTTTGCAGAATGTCATTCATCAAAGCGTTGAAACATGAATTTTCAGCTTTAAGTGATTGGATATCGAAATTCCACTCATTTAAAACATGATCATCACATGTCAACGATAATAAATAGGAGCTGTAACTCGTGTCAGTTTATTAATGTCGTTAGAAAACCGCAAAATTAAAGAGAACTTTTAAGGGCTTAAAGTTTTGAAAGGTTTAGCCCTACTATTTTTTCCTACGTTAATTTTAACTGGGATTGACCTGTAAACCCGACGCCGTTATAAGTCCTCAATATGTTGCGTAGCCTTTCTTAATAATAAAAACATGCAGAATGTCGCAATCCATACCTATAGCAATGGTATACATTTCATTTCTATATAAATAAGGTACCTACATTATTTCTCTAGTTTTCCTCGATGACCCTATACATTTTATTTAAACCATGCATTTTTCCGTTCGTAAGCTTAGACAAATGACTAACCATACATATTATGTATATCGTGAAATACATCACTACAAAAAATCAAGAGCACTTATTTTATTCATAGCACTAAGATTAAAATTTAAGTAAATTAAAGTACTGTCAATTGTACTTTATTAGAGGTCACGCTTTCTACGTAAGCGACTCAAGACGGATACTACGCAATTTACCGTGAGTTGAGCTAGGCTCGGACATTACAATTTTTTGCGCGCCACACGAGGCACATCCCCT
Source organism: Agara belti belti (assembly GCA_018245935.1). Taxonomy (NCBI): domain Eukaryota; kingdom Metazoa; phylum Arthropoda; class Insecta; order Lepidoptera; family Hesperiidae; genus Agara; species Agara belti. The sequence goes on along the minus strand of DWEM01001191.1, from coordinate 10,221 downwards.
CCGAGAGATGCTCCATTGTAACAATGTAATTAACATTGAGCAAAATTTATTACATTGCAGCTTGTTACTCCGTTGAATTTATGGGCCTAATTATCCACAAAGCCGACATCAGTACTTAATCATTTAATCAACTTCGCGCCTGAACCCGATGTTGAAAATGTTTTTGTTTCAAGAAGGTATGTTCTTTTATGTGACATTTATAATAAAATTACATATGCAAAATAGCAATCACATGACACAAAAATAATCTTAATGTAATGATAATAGACTACTAAAAACGACTCTACCGTCAGCAGCGATGACTCTACATTGAAAAATTTCTTAAATTTATTAATTTATTTTTATAAGTCCGTATGCATAATCACATCAAGAGATTTGTCATTAATTAGTGTAATAGCGTTAGAATGTAATTCCAAGTCGCGATTAAATCAAATATAACGGTCTAAAGTACCTTATACATTCGTTTGGCGTATTAAATTGTTTTTTTTTGCATCATAGCAAAACATGACAACAATGTGTTTGATGTGTGGTGTGTAAAAAATCCACGTTGGTAGAAGAACCGGTGCGACCGCATACCGCGCGCGCGCTCGCGGCAAGGCCTCGGCGGCACCTGCGCCGCGCGCCGCCCGCGCCCGCCACTCACCCACTTTCACGATCGGACCGACACCGACAACGACACCGGCATCGATACCGGCACCAACCAGCCACAGGATCCGACCAAAGAGCACACACTGTGAGCTTTGAACGACCGCAGGACGCTACGAACGCGGTTGCAAAGATCTTCAACTTTACGGTATACTGAAAATTCGTTCGATAGATATAATATTTAATCAGACTTGGGTTGGTTCTTACATTATTATTTTGTTGAAACCATCAATCTGTCGTCGCCTACCTTCATCGTAGCTCGACCACTCATAACAGCTACAGAATGTAGTCGTATTAGTTTACCAGACACCTTGTGCACTTTTTTCTGCCTTATGCACTAAATTCTTGCAAATAGGCATTATATGGATACTACAATGTTAAATACTTAGGTTTTTTACTTACAGTTCAAACCTAGTAATTAGTAACTTCTTTTTGATACAGAAAATATAGTAGTCACTATAGAAGAAATGTATGGATATAACCGGAAGTAGTACTAGCTACGACTGAACAAGCAATGGCAAGGATAAAACATTTTGGAACAACGCTTTTGAAATAGAAAAAAATATGAAAGACGAATACAACTGAATATAGCACACAAATTGAAATAATTACAAATTTTTTAAACTACAGCTTCAAAAACTGGCCATAACATCATATTTTCAGGTTCCCGCCTAACGTCGTGTCAATAGTGCCAACCGAAACAAATTTCATATTCCTCGTACTTCAACACCAATCGAAGTAACTACTTATTTCTCCGATAACTGAAAGTATAATATAAATAACGCGGAGAATGCAATTTAGTGAGCAATATTCCTGAAATATCTTCGCATTGGATATGCAAAGGTATTCTTAGGTTCCCCCGTTGCCAGGCAGAGTTGAGCGCAGTACGATCATTACAGGTACTTGACCCAGCAATTTACTTGTACAATTTACAAAGTACAATTTATGTGATATTAATAGAGTACATGGTCACGACAGAAATAACTATACGCGAACCACGTTGTCTGTTCTAACATAATAGGCCGCCGAATAAAATTACATCGTATCAATAAATTGTATATAAAAATAATTTATTAATTAACCAAAATGTTAGGTTACTTTAACTACATGAAAAAAGAGCAGATATCATCATTATTTTTGAATCTATGATATATAATTCTAAATATATACGAGTAAGTTAACACAATAGCTTTGTTTTTAATGTAGGTAAGTACTACATATAATATTTTAGGTCGTCCGACATCCAAGATAAATGTGGATCTTAAAACTATAAAGTCCATGTTTGAAGTACTTATTTAGGTATATTGAATATCCAAAATTCTTGCTCTTAAAGAATTTATTTAAAATACTTTTTTCTGCCTATCACCTGTAAAAAGCCTACAAATGTTAATATAATTCTATACAAATATAGAAACTGTGTATAATATGTATTAAATTTAGTTAGATTTTCAATATTTGTCTAATAAAGGTACTGCACTATATTAATTTATGCACAAAATATTAAATCACTGTTAAAAATAGTGTGCATAATATTTTAGTATTCCAGAACAACGTAGGTATTTATGAGACTAATAACTTAATTCTTCTATATCAAGAGTTACGATTGAATTACGAAAGTTTTACTGAGAACTCATTGCTCTTCAGCACTATTATCTAAAAGAAATGTAATTGAATATTGCGGTTCGTAATAATGTTGCGAGTTAAATGAAAAATGAGACTTAAATTTAGTCGTTTACGGCAGAGAGTTGTAATCCGCGCTCGATAAATGACATGCCTCATTAAAGTAAGCGGTGCGCGGGAGCCGCGAGATACTATCAACCGGCTACTTGACTTTATACACGGGCTAATGGTAGCCCCGGGTCAATACGACGACGCCACAGTCACCGTGCACGTGCTCATGACATTTAATGAAGTTTTTAATTTTGTACGCTCGCAAATCGACCACCGAATCATGCTATCTAACCTACTTCGACGGCGCGGGCAGTCTGAGAAAATAATAAATCATAAAAATTCCATCAACGGGACTGCATCCCGTCGGCGTTTGTGGCACGCGACAAAAAAGCCCATTAGGTAAGCAAATGTATATTTTAATACAGAATAAGCGATAAATCTCGCGATGGGCTTTCGAATTCCGCGCAAGTCATCCGACGAGGTGAGATCGGCTGGGAAATACCACACACATACGTACGAAGGTGCACAACCTTACGTACATACTACATACATACTGATGTCGTGTCGCTGCCAACTATGCAACCATAACATATATATTAGATCTTTTTGTAATAAACACATTAATGAACGGATACATTAGTAATTGTTGTATACACAAGCATATAAAAATTTACCGTCAAAGATTAAAAGGAATATGCAGTTTTAATTATAAATATAAATAGAAACAAAGCATAGGAGAGGACAAATAGTATGGAATGTTAGAAAACAGTTGCATTGGATTCCGGGGCTCGCAGTGGTCGCGCAGAAGTTCCGCATTGGCAGTTTTTGCGGTGCGGTGCGCGGGCGCGCGCGCCGGCCGCCCCGACCGAGTCACGTTAATCGGTCATAATGTCGCCAATTTCAAAAGTATTGTAGTGAGCATGAAAACATTTCGCCATGCTCACCTTTTGTAGGCCCTTACTTTCACATCCGCACACGCATCCCGTTAAGGCTATCCGCGGGATTGATTTAAATCTTATCCGATTATGTAACCTTTGTTAAAAACGTTACCTTTATTGCTCGACATCGAAAACTGCTTTCCTATAAAACGTATTAAGCGACCACGATGACGAGCGATTATGTTTGGTAGTCAGATGTCAAAAGGTAACGTCATTTGACTGTCGTACTAATTCGCCCTATTTGATGATACGAGTACGCAAAAGCCTACAACGCTCACCAATATTTACTTTAAAGTATAATGCAAATTAATCCGAGTTAAGCATAAAAATCTTCAACAATATATCAGCTAACTGTTTCCAAATGTGTTGCGATAGTAAATTTGTTTACAGAGTCGCTTCATAAAAGAATATTAACATCTCATTCGATATTGAAAGGCCGCACACGGTATATTGTTTAAAAAAAGCCATTATTTTCCATTTCCCAGAAACTGTGACGGTTACTAATCAAATTACTAGTTATTTTCTAGGTGTGAGCATGTCGCACGTGTGAGTTAGAATTATTATGCTAAACTTGGTGCGTGATAAATATATTCAGTGACAGTTGTCGCCATGTGGGCATACAAACATTCCTTAAACAAAACTCGAGAGACAATTTTGAGTGTGGAGATCTTAAAATAATACTTCATACGAGTTGATTCGCCGACCGAGACACTGAGCAAACAGTGTAAGTCCTGGTAAAAAATCGAAGAGTTCTTTAAAACCAATATTATGCAATAGCTGACAATAGTATCGTGTCTACAATGGTATATCTAAAGTAATTCAGCGGTATCGCAAAAAATATGTACCTAGGTATTTAATATAAGAATATGCAATATTTCTATGCTATAACTATAGCTAGCCAACATTAAATAACATTGATCTAAGTATATTCACAGATCTGTTGAAAACGGATATAAGTCTCGCAGAAAAGGCTTCTTCTAAGAAACACAGCAATGAAAACATTAATGCTTTGCCACAGATATAGTTATTTCACAGTGAAACAACTGACTTTCAACACTTTCAATATTTTTTACACGTACTGCACCGAATACAGCGCCTACAAATGTTTACTAAAAGGTAGGTAGGTACATTAGAGACGATTTTTTATAGCTAGAGTACTTTCAGCTTTAAATTTCCTCCTCAGGGTATCCAAGAACAGATATTGCCCTCAATAAAGTAACTATGCATATCAAACAACAAAACACTTCTGATTATATTATCGACAGGAACAAGGTGTTGCTGTTTTTCATTTAGCACCTCACAATAAACGTATATAAAACTTAAAGCATATAAACAAATACCTTACAAATACAATGGAAACAGCTGCTCCAGACTTGTTCTAGCCTCTCGTCTTGCAGCCCTACAGTTTCGCCTTCGTTAGAGCAGGGTGCACGACCGCCTTCTGAAAAAGAACATGAAATTAGAAATAACAGATTTTGAACATATATACAGTTCGCTCGGCGACATACCACGCCCAATGAATCTTTGTACGTACAAAATTTCAAAACCATCATTACGTTTATGCAACGTTTTTAAAATTCGTATTGAAAATTCACAATCCACTGTTCCAATTTCAGTAAAACATTTGCTAGCGAAGCTATTCAAAGAAATGTTTATGTGCATTTAATTAAAGTTACGGTCAAAGATCTTTTTGTGTTATCCGATACATCGGTAACATTTGGCTTTTTAACGTAAACGCCCAAACGAATTTGATTTCGTTTGGTTTGATCAAAGGCGCGCGTTCACAAATGCTCCGGTATTTGACAAGTATCTAATGCAATCGCGGGGGAGACACTGCAATGCCGTTACACTAGTCGTTATGTTGTGTACACGATACTCGTCTGGCCTTACGAATTTACTTACTGACCGCTTTGTGGCATGTAAAATAGATTAAATTACCACTTGTGAAATCTATGAAATCTATTAACCTCCAATCGCTACACAAATACGGGCTCTCTTATAAATCAGGAACTGCTTCTACACGCAACTTCAACAGGAATTGGTGAATGTTGGGGTTAGTAGTCAACCCGACGATCGCAAGTTGTCAAGATCTGCACCAATATTAACAAGGCTCATAAAAAGCGCCGTTAGCTTTCACCTATAAAGAGTCTACCGCGACAGGATTGCCTAATTTTACATTTTACAAATTGCTTGCGATCTTTAGTCGCAAACGAACTAAAAGCGCTGTACTTATTAAAATTGCCTACAGTTATAATTACCCTTCCACAGTAAAAGTATGTTATAGTATAAGTATAACTTTTTTCTAGTCCTAATGTTATAATTTTATCACATAAACTTCTTACATTTCAATCAATGCAAATTATTCCATTTCTAGTCCTAATTTATTAATTTTAAAGATTATTAACAATAATTGTATATGAAAGCTCATGTGTGTGAATTCATTATTTATCGAGCGTAAGTAACGTCTACAGATGACACCTACATAACATCCCCGTGGCCCGCGGTCCAACATCATAATGTTACCTTGATTTAGAGCTCCGGATCCGCATTCCTATTACATATCTACCTAACAAATTCAGGCGCCGCAGCCATTCGTACGTCCTGCGTAAATATTTTGGTAATTAATTTGTGTGCTCGTCCCACACCACTTTACGAAAACATTCAACAGACGTTAAATATGCGGAATATTTACTGACCATTATTAATGTGGTCTCATCTTATGTTTTATTACCATATTGTAAATTTCGTGTTCAATACAGTTGTCTCTACAAAACCATTGTATAATCTTGTATACGAATCTTATGCCTAAGTGATGAGCTGCGGTCGTAGGCTTATATTCCATACAATACTGTGCTTCTTTAACATATGCATATTATTTGGCGAACTCGTTCACTATATTAACATTTCATAATAGCCATACCTCATAGCAACGAGCGGTTCCCAAGGTTGACGAATACATGAATAAATTTTTATATTGTAAATCAACAAATTAGATAAATTTTACTACTCAAGAATAAAATTCTTCGCTTGTAAATTTCAAATCATATACGTAAAGACTGTGGCTAATCAGATACAATAATATGTATATCATTTTGCTACATACATACATTAAATTATAATTGACAATAATTATTCTTTGTATGTCAAAAATGAGGCAAATGTATGGAAGAGAACAAAATAAATAAGCATTATGTAATAGGATCATAGGAGCAGTGCTTTCGCTTCCGAGTTCCGGTATGCAGGGTGTGGTATGCAGACGCAATGATATCCATAATATAGAATGGCGTTTGCTATTTGAACAGCACCTACCCGTTGAAAGCGGCTTTTCACGCCTCTTTCTACTCGTATTTAGAAGAATAGCAACATTTGAACTTGTATTTCATTGAATCATCTCCTTTAGTTGAGGAATTTACGGCTGTGACCCTGTGGCTGAGAACTTAACCACAGATTATACATTATCATTTACTACATTACATTTATTGCGCTCACGATATAGATCAATGGATAATATGAGAAAACAACATAGGGAATGATTAGAAAACTGAGTATTTTAATTATTATAATACAACTTCGATAAGTTGTATCTTAATTAAAATTAATCAAAAAATTTCAAACGGTATAAAATATCTCGGATTATTTAAAACAAGAAATTATGCAAATCACTCTTTATCCATATATATGATTAAATTTATAGTAATAATTATAAAACATTTTTGAAATTCATACGGCTCTTATGAGCAATTTTATTAATGGCGCCTAGATGAGGATAATTATGCAGTCGTTTTAACGTAAAGAACTCATATGTATGGCATTACATAAATTAAACGTTATTAAAAGCGGAATGCATTTTTTTATGTTTTTAATAATGTTGTAATATTTATTTGTTGGTTATATTCGAAGCACGTTTTTAATTACTATGACCGCGTAGTGTAATTAAATAATGATCCTAAGGCTTATAGAGTTACCATTACCATAAATATTAACGTAGCTACTGTATATTGGTAGAGTCATTATATAGTATCAATCAATATAATATATATTTGTATATAGAGACATTTTGTAGACATCTAGAACAATTCTGAGCACTTTGATTTGATAAGTGTGTATTTAAAGTTTTTCAATGTAGTTCTATGTAAATTAATTATCGCTAAAGCCAATTTTAAGATAATAATCAATTCGATAAACAAAAAATGTTTTCACATATTGTTGATTACTTGGAAAAACTTTTGTTTCGAAAATATTTAAAATTTTTGCTTAAATACTTACACAGCCTTTACTATGCCACTTGATATATTTTGCCATATATATCAAAACTTTTATCGTTATTTTTGATCAATGTTTTAAAACGAACTTTATCTTGAATCGGAAATGTCAGTCGCGATCGCAATCGCCACCTTTATCTCAAACATAAGTATTTAAATTTTTAATTTTTAATGCTCATCCCACATTATCGTTCACAGATATATCATAATGTGTATCCACGGCTGTAAATAATCTGAATACTTAAAGAAATCACATCGGAATGAATCACAGTGTCATCTGATCTCGATCACAGTTTCTGACATGACACACCACGCGGCTCTAGAATATTTTTCAAATTCACTATAATAGAAACATTTCTCAATTTCACGGTAATATAGGACAATAAATGTAAGGCACGTGATTTATACAACTATTAGATAGGATCTCGCTCGAAACGGAGTTATACAACGAAATTGTCGCGCAGAACACCTTGCGTCTTGTGCAACCGGTTACCGTTAAAATACGTGTAATATGTATATTCTAATGTAAGAGCATTTAAATTATTCATGAAATTTATAAGCGTATGGGGCTGGTAGCATTTTATAAGCCCGTAATAAACATTAAAATAGTTCTTTTTCTGGAAAAAATAATTACGCGTGCTTCGTATGGTTCGTCTATATTAATTGATTACATATTCTCTTTTAATATTTAAAGTTTTATCATAAATTATACGAAAAGCGCCAATTCTTAACTTACTCCTTGTAAAACGTATCAATAATGTTTTTATGTAAATATAAATTATTTAAAAGCTGTTAAAGCACTAGGGTTTACATTTGTCAGAATTATACGAAATTATGTCCGTACAATTCAGCTGTTGAGCCAGCTTATGACTGTTTGCATACTAATAAATTACGAAATGACCAATTGAGATGCAATTTTAAAGCAAAGAAAACGTTGCTGTCACGCAGGGAACATAAGGTTTGGCAAATGGGTGGAAGGACCAGGGAGGTAGACAGTATGAAAACATAGCTGTGTTTCCTTACATATATATGTGACGTGATACTTACTGATGTAGTCGGTAAGTCCGTGCGCGGTGTAGTCGGCGAGCACAGCAACAAACACGAGCAGGAAGAGGGTGGCGCGCGCGGTGCGAGGGCCCCGCATGGTCGCTACTCGCGCGCGCGCACGCCGCTGCGCGCCCCTCGCATCACACCCTCGCGCCACGTACCACGCGCGCAACACCTGCCAACAGTAGACACCACACTCAATTAGCCAAAAATTTAGACATACTTAAATTCGGGGCCCTGACTCCTAGAGAAGCGCAAGCTGTGGCCTAGGAGTCAGTTCCTTCCGAGTGGTTTGATTAGGCTAAAGACTACAACTAACTTAAGTACTAGGTTTTTACATAATTAGTGGATGCATGCAAGTGTGTGTGTGCATACATTGCATACAGCATTATTGTAATTGTGTCAATAATTTCACTCCAGATCCGTGCAATATACAGCGAATCATTTTTATTTTATTGCTACTGGATATAATTGCTAGAGTCGTTTAAATATAACCTGGTTAAACAGCAATAAATAAATTTAACCGCCGTATTATTTTTTGTATTAAATATTTATATTGTCTTTTTTTATATAACATTTTAATTTATCAGCAAAAACATTATACCGATCTCGGCGCCATAAATGTGACGTGTCGAGTCAACGGACTCCAAATTATCATGATAAGTAATTTATTTACTGTAACTTTTTGCACGGACGACCCAAATACAACATTGTAAGATTGTGATTGATAGAACAGGATGCGATGGCAATCTCACTGAGATCGCGTACTGCACGCAACTGTATTTGAGTGGTCTTAAACAGGAGGTCATTCCAGTATCCTTGAGGTCAATGCGGTATTGTCGATTTGAATATTCGAGGAATGCAACATTATTCCTCGAATATTCTCGGTTTCCGTTTTAATTATTAAGATATCCAACTGGCACATGTATCAAATACCGCGAAGCGTGAAATAAGGAAAATATTACCATTTATTTCCCTTAAAGTGTGTCCCTTTTACGTCGTATTACGATATACTGGTATATTGTTACGTATTGTTTGAAAACCAGGCTTTACAACTCTGATATTACCAATGTATCGTAATACACTATTCATTTGTAAGGAACAGGGCCGCGTACTGACGTTTATTTAATTGACGCAAACACCCCACACACTACGTTTACGTACGTATTTCACGTAACACAATGACGTACTCGCGCCTTTCTTGTACCTTTGTCAGAACTATCAGGTTCACGTAATTATTAGATACAAATGAATGGACATTAAATAACAAATGAATGGTTGTTTACCTGCCTGACGTCAGACACCACTTGTCCTGTTCGTGATAGGTATTTATGACATAATAAAATGCAATAAAGATATTATAGCAATTACATTTGGTATCGAATCCGTTTTATCTGGTATTTTAAATATTTAATTTAACAATTTTCGGAGTTATGATAGTGATTTACAAAACTTAGATCCCTTGAACACTGAATCGTCGTGTCGTCTTTCACTATTATGTTCATTATTTTTAATCGTATGTCGTAAATATTCAACTTATAACAGTTCAAAAATTCTACGAATGTAAATATGTAACATTATAAACGTAACATTACGCCTGTATTCCCCGAAGGGGTAGGCAGAGGAGTGTAGTACACCCCCACATTTCACCAGTTACG
>DWEM01001190.1:0-15151 GCA_018245935.1 Agara belti belti | reverse complement strand
ACCCGGGATTTGAACCCAGGACCTCCCGATCGGCAGTCGCGCTAGCAACCGCTCGACCAACGAGGCAGTCAATCAAAATTTAATGTTTGGAATTTAAAATTCTACTATTACTATTATACCATCACGCCAGGTCGGTAACGGGGTGGGCAGAGAGCACCTAGCACCCAAATTCTGTATCCTTACAGACCCGACGGGCTTTTTCTACATTCATCACTCTTTTCATACGTACACGTCATTAAAAAAAGTCAACAAACATTTTTTAACTACCCTAATGAAATTCACTCAGTGTTCATACCGTAGTTTGGAAACACTAACACTCGACGGGTCACATACTTTTCAGTCATCGAACGAGTGTAACCACGTCATCGTACGCCTCGGCAAATGAACGGTATGGCGGAGCCGGCGCGAGCGAACGAACGTCGGCCGCAGCGCAAGCGGGGATTTAAATTCGCAATTATTCACTCGACACCGGCCCGAGACGTTCCGGGGCGAGCTGGAAATGTCGCTAACGACTTAATCCGCGACGTCGACGGTCCAATGCGGTGTTTTTGCACCAAAAATGTTGATTTCTTAAATTACACTCGGACTGTATGTTTGTGAGCCGTAAATGACAGCTATACGAGTAGGTGTTAGCCACTCGTTGATAAAATTCATTACAAATATGCATGAAATTCAAATTTTACTCAACATAAGACAAAAGTACTTTTTTTCATAATAATTATTAATTATATTTAATACTGTACATGGCTTAATTTATGTTTCGCGAATAATCTCAAATAAATTCTCTTTCGATTAGAAATTAAAAAAACAACCTTAACTTTAAAAACCTATAAATTTTTATAACATAAAATCCGGAAACAGTATACAAGATTTAGTGCATTCCGAAACGGATTTAAATTTGCAATTATTCACTCGACGCCGCTTTTAAGGCATTCCGAGGTGAGCCATAAAACGTCGCCGAAGGCTTATCCCTCGACGTCATTACCCTCTTACAAGAGGACTAAATGAGACGTTTTAAGTTTTCCTTTTATAAAATACAGCTTTGAAATATAAGGAAAATCAACAAAATATCAAGCAAATTCTATAAACTTTTTGTTACCTTTGTTCTAGTGTATTACTGCAATAGAAGCTTACTTTAGCAGCAAAAAATTGCTGAAACGTACGGAGTGTTGTTCTAGAAAAAAATTCGAATACAGAAGTAGCAGATCTTGCATAATTAAATTCTTTTGCGCTATAACGACCTCGACACAATTTTGTGAACAGTGAAAAAAAAAAAGAGATACAACGTTCAGCCGAGGTCTGCGGTCCAGGAGGTTGGACCGTAGGAGGGCCAGGAGCGCAGGGCTCGAAAAGGGTTAACTCGATTACCGTCGTTAGGGCGCACCGTGCCATTCGCGGTTTTACGCTCGTTCCGCGGGAGCTCTCGGCACATTTTAATGTCTCTTCGGCCTTTTAATATCTCTTGCCTTTCCCGATGCAGTGTATCTAGTACATATATATTTACGAGCTCCACCTAAATAATTTAATTACTTAATATTCGTAACAAAATAATCGACTGAAGTTAAAGAGTTGTGAATAATCGGGTTTTATTCCAAAGCTAAGCGCCGAATGAAAAAACGAAACAAAAATAGACTTAGTGTTCCAGGTTCAAGATACTTTACAAAATAACGAATGTGTTGTTATGTTATTGGTTAGCTGACTTCTGGGTCACGGGTCGAAGTTCGATTCCCGCACAGGACAAATATTTGTGTGACGAGCAGGCGTATTTGTTCTGATTCTGGGGACTAAACAATTCATAAGAGTACCGTAGTACAAGCTCTGCCTAGTTTGATGGCAAATGACCGAGCTTGTGTTGTAACAAGATGTTTTTTATCATTATTAAAACGATAATACATTAATTACCGTTGTCATACCAAAGTAAATTACCACTCCACTTGTAGGTATGTTTTCATAAACAGAACAAAATACAGGCGGCAAATTGACTCGAGCAATCAGCACGAAAATAAGTTGTGTTTTGTTTATTTGCTCGATCCCACCGCTAGGGATTCGAGTGAACTATTTAATTTAATTAGTTTATCGGAAAGTACAATTACTCGGGCCTCCAGCCCGACAGGCTGGCCCAATTACCGATAGATTACGTTGAGATCTAGATCAAATTAATTAATCACCTCTCTTAAAGCTCAAGTTCCTAGACCGAATTAATTACACTCCAATGCGTAAGCACATTCTGAATGTAATACGTCTATATAATCGTATTACAGTAAAAGGGTTCAAGCTTTTATACCTCATTTAAAACCTGTGTTAATTTCGATTAGCAGTACCAAATAATATTAATGACCTAAGTGTAATTGACTGTTATGTAGATGACACCGTCATCGTAAAAGCTTTGATTTATGCATTAAATAGATTTGTTCTGTGACATTAACGAAACATTAGCGCATATCTAAGTAGTATTTAGCCACATCTAATTATGGTGTTAGAGTATACATTGAATACCAACATTTTAACAACAATTACACTACTCAATACCGATATGAAAGACCTTACAATTCGAAGACATGTACAAAATTTTGTGGCTACATTTGGGCGGGCTCAATTCAGCGTTCACCTCCAAGATTTTGTATCGTTACATCTCCTTCCGTCATCTCTATTGCAAATGATATTTGTATTTGACAATGGTAAGACAGTGCCTCATCGGTGAAGCCAACCTGCCGCGCAATAATCCGATGCGACAAGTGAGATATTAGATTCAGAACCGCCCCGGGACGATGGTAATCATTATCGGCTCAGCATCTATTTATTGCTTTGTAATAAGGATCAACGCACACCAAACCAATAACATAGAAAATATTAATATGGGAATTATTCATAAATCACACTGTGAGAATATTTATTATTATTATTTTTTAATCGAGACGATGGATGAAAACCAAGAGACACTATGACATTAGCGATTACTCTGGTCACCGAGACCCAAAATTGCCAACAAAACTTTTTGTATGCCTGTCTTGATATCACGAGTTCTATTCGGTGCCCGATGAAATTATGGACGACATCCATCTTTTATTTATCAAATGCATCATTACAATGATTGTAACTGCATCAGCTGTGCCTATTATGCCTATGCAAAAGGCTCACATCGTAGTTTACTTTAAAGGAATGCAACATTCAAACGTACATAATGTTCAATCATAAGCGGACTGTTTAGTCTTCTGCAGTTCCCCGCCCTCCTGCACGCAAAACTTTATTAAATATTGCAACGCTGAAATAATTTTTTCCTCGCGACATTTCGCGAGATGAAATCTTTATTAAATCAGCGCCGGCAAAGGAAATCCATATTGACTGATGACGGAAGCGAAAATATTTCATTTCGTATCAGCAAAATATTTGTAGATCTTTTTCGACATTTCCTCACGGTGACGCAAGGAACCCTGATGGATGAGTTTGGCTTGTGTCTGTGAGATAATCGAACATATAGTAGGTACCTATAATTGAAACTTCCTACATGGCGGTAACGTGAAATGTCAAGATATGATTACAAACAAAACTTTATCAATAAAAACAATATTATATTATAACTTTTAATGCAGAATAAGTACACGATGTATATAATTAAGTACATTCATAGTTTATGTTCCTTCAGGCCATGAGTTTCAGGCGAATTAATGATCGCAAAGAATGGGTATTAATGAACGACTTCAGTCACACGTAGCATAGTTTGTGATAAGAACTCACCGAGAACGCTTTCAAGAAGACGAGACACTGTATGATGCCCTCCATGGTGTCGCCGGTGAGGCAGAAGGTGCCGGTGAGGTGGCGGCCCTTCTTGTCGCCGAGATGCGGCGCGGCGGCCAGGCTGGCGTGCACCAGCGCGCCGCGCGGCCGCGCGTCCCGCGTAGCGCCCAGCACGCCCGGCAGGGGCGCGCCTTCCATCAGCCGAGCCAACGGGTCCATGCTACCACCACATCTTGCGACACACCGCACACCACTTTTATGCTATCGATACTCTATCGTTCATAAAACACCTCGGTGACCGTAACGCCTCGCCGAGAGGTCGGGCGGCGTGAAACATTCACCACTGCTAGTCTTGGCAGGTTGAATCGAGCGTTAAATATTCGCTAACGTCAGCTTTCGTTAATGGCATGTGTCATATAGATTAACGGATGATCACTAAACACTTATTCGGGCTAAATTTTGAGGAAATATTTAAAGTTATTTAATACAGTCAACACTTAACGAGAATTGGCACAAAGTTGAGTCAATATTACAGTAACAAAAAACGTTACGACGTTTTGGCACCGTGTCGGTCGGTAGGTTCGCGAGCTTGCTCTAGGGCTTGGGCTGTTCGTCGTCCACGCGGGAAGACACGGACGGAATCGTGCCGTTTTGCAGCGGTTCGTCGTCGCCGTACAGGCTCCTGCACTCCTCGCAATCGCACTTGGGCTCCTTGCTGTACCAGCACTCGCTGCTCATGATTATCGTCACCAAGCTGTATATGAGTATGGCCATCCCAATGATCAGATATATTTCCATCATGTAATGGGCACCGTTAGTGACACTGGGTGGCGCGTAACACGGAGAACCGTCACATTTTTGATTCGCTGCTGACGTGAGCGCAATTCATGACAATCTGTTGGGAACGATGAATGTGCGATTTCAAAGTTTCACCAGAACCGATTTTAATATGCGAGGATACAACACCTCGGTGTCAATTATGTAACTATTTCACTTAACAATCATTCTACGGCCGTTAATATTGATGCTCGATTTTCCTATGTACCATTTTGTAATAGAAACGATTAAACCACAGACACTAATTTGAATCTCTTTCTACGTAATGGACTCAGTGAAGCCAAATGGTCAAAAAGATTGAGTCAAAAAAATATATTTCATGTACGACATGCAACCGGGTGGATATATTGGCATATATATATATAAAGTACCCGTTCGACATAAAGTACTATATCGCACGAAGCCGGCAATTGATGCGAGCGGCCGGGCGTTGTAATGGAATCATTACAAACATCGGTGGATACTTTACACGCCGGCTGCGCGGCCGCGGCCGATACTAGCGACTACAGAACGGTCGTTACCGATATGCAAATGTTTAAAATCACACCGATTTTATTGAAATCGCGAATGGAATTTACAATTATATCGATTTCAACCGATGTCGCGCTACCGAAAATGACACTCCGTAATACTGTATACGGTGTAGATACAGATAGAGAGAATAACAAGTTCCACCGGCTACGAAGCTTACTCTTTTAATCTTCTTTTGACTCTTTTAATCTGCTTCGTTCTCTTGTCATGTAACAAATCGGAAAAGTGTATCCACTAGCGAGCCACCGGCGTATCTCGACAGGCTTACGTGATCCAATCGTACGAAATGATTACTCGCACTCGATAAGCACACGCCCAAGCGCTCATTGCGAAAATACTCGTAAACACGTCAAACCGAATTGAGATTTACGTGCGATACGAGCGTAGGTACTGCCTATATTCATTGTTTTCTTGAACGGATCGGATCGCATGCTGACTAAAATAAAAGCAGCGACACGAAAACGTATTCCAAAGATATATTGAGAAAATCTGATGCTAAAAATACACCCGAAAACATCAATGTCACAAAAATATGTATTACGAATATTAGAAATGTGGATTGTTCTAGATTTGTTTGTGAATAAATTACGCAAAAAATTATATTCGGATTTGTACGTAATTTCACAATTTGACCGACCTCTTGGTCGAGTGGTTAAAATTCCTGACTGCTAACCTGGAGGCGGCTGTGATTAGACAAAAACTTAGTTACGGTCATCAAAATTGTAAAACGGCGAAGAGGTAGGGTCGCGAATACACACGCGGCGGTCTGATTGGCTTCATTGTGGCGGGTGCGGGGAGCGCGGCCCTCAATCACGGCGTATTCAATCCGTAACGTACGCATCGTGCCCGACGGCACGCAACCGATTTATCTTCAGGGATAACGAAATATTACCTGCACTGACTATATTGTACATCGAATAATCTAATTATGTGAGATATCCCTTATCTAATAATGTCCATATAGGGACTGCAACGGCAAATAAAACCGACAAAATGATCAGTTCGCATGATATTATAGTCCCAGTAGCGGTTCGTAGAAAGGGTTACAGAGTATGAAATTTAGAATAACTTCACATTCCGATTTACGTTCAAATTTCAATTCCACGTTAACACAAGTGACATTAGAATATCCTTAATTTATCGTACAACAATATCCATAATTTTAATGAACCAAAGATGGCACATATTACGCGGTAACATACAAGTACATATACATATGTAGGTATAATACTTAAATGTATTATTTTTTGTTAAGAGTTAAGGAAATATTGAATTAAGCATTCGTTTTCGACACCGGCCGTTGTCAAGATGTTGAGAGCAACAAGTTTGCCTAATTCATGCTTTCTAAATTTATTTTACAATTACGACCACTTTAAACATAGCATGAGTAAAAATGCATAGAAACCAG
Source organism: Agara belti belti (assembly GCA_018245935.1). Lineage (NCBI taxonomy): Eukaryota > Metazoa > Arthropoda > Insecta > Lepidoptera > Hesperiidae > Agara > Agara belti. Next base: position 8,640 of record DWEM01001190.1, on the reverse strand, counting down.
CCAGGAAGCCAGAAGTAGATCCGAAAATCGCAGTCTTTAGTCTGATTGGCAACATTGTCTCTGTTTCGCGGTGGTCAGTCTTCTCACGTGCTGCCACCTGGCGCTCAGTCACGACGAGTTCCATGTGTAGCCGTAGGGTATTACGTGCGTAGGTATCGAATGAATCGACAATGATAATGTATGCTTAAATATCATTATTGATAATCACAGTTCTATTCGTAGATACCTACAGTCCGGTTCGAGGTCGGTTGCAGATTTCCATTGGCGGCGGGCACCGGTGACTACCCTCTGCAGGTTTCCTACTCTTTTCACATTGATAAAAAAACCAAATCTCCCTCATTCCACAGTTATCATGGCTCAGCTTGAAACGAATAATGTCCTTTAGAATGGCAAGTGGATAAGTAAAAACCCGACAAAGTTATTATAGCGAATATCGGCCATCGGTGGGCGAGGATTCGGCGTCTGTCGGAGATTTATTAACTCACTAGGCATCCAACGCTGATAGATAGTTGTTAACGAGCAAACTCGACCGCCTAATGTGTATTTCGAAGGAGCGATGGGATGATGGAGACGCCCATGAAAATGCGCCTCATCCAAATTAGTTTCATTATCATAGAGCTTAACTTAATAGACCGAATTTAAGTTGACGAATTATATTCATAGACACCTTGTGAACATAACTGTCATATAACTATCCTATTAGTTTACATTTCAGACCCAGGGATCAGGGATTTTATTCTAAAATTTGAAATATTGACATTACACACATATAGTATGCTTCTCTTAAACACTAAGTATAATGGACTAATGTATGGTAATGTACTGTATGAAGTCGGTCCAGTGTGATACTTTTAACCGTGATTAAGTCAAGGAATCGAGAATTTTGACTCAATCCGTAATCGACTATATTATGTTTGGACGAAGTTTCAATTCAAAGTGTCTTTTCATCATCGCGTCGCTGTCAAAGAACGAACGTAAGATATTACTTCTGTGTCGAGTCGCGAACTGGAAACAAAAACATGCCGATATTTTAAACGCGAAAGGTCGTCGCGAGCCAACACAATGGATCGGAGAATAATAATAGGTAGTGTTTTATTTTTAGTATTCCAATATGATCGACAATTTAAACAACAAAGGCTGTACACTCGACCTGCCATAAACCCGCCACTATCTTTTTTCGAACTGTCGTCCGCTTTTGGCCCCACTGAATTTTAAAGCTTTACAGACGGAGTAACGATAGCTCGGCCCGATTTAGGAGGGCAGCGTGAAGACTTTCGTGTTACTCCTAAAAGTTCAGCTTTAAACGAACCGGCAATTACGTAATCTACTTTATATTAGCCCTATGACATATGTATATCTCGTCGTGACTGGCCTCTTGGTGTAATACAAATATCTATATAAGTATAATATTATATAGCATGTGTATGTTGTTTATCAGTTGTTTGGTTATCATAGTACGGGCTCTGCGTATTTCGGGATCAGGCGGCCGGTGTCCCGAGATATTATTGTTAATATTATACTATCTTATGTCCATATGTGTACGTTGTATGTATGTGTAATGTATTCGGGGTTTAAGTATTTACATGTATCTTTGTGTAAGGTACAACTATTGAAGCCTAGATCTAAATTCAAATCTAGTTTTGTTTGCATTAACATAAGCCTAAACAAACCAGTAACATTTGTTCTATACGAAGTACCGCAGACATTCTAATGGCTGTCTATGTAGATTTTAATGGTAGTTAACAAATATTTTGAACATAATAAAACGGTAGCAAAGTACATACATATGTAATTAATCAATTCAACAAATGATCTTTACGCATTTTACGGAATTTTTCGCGATTTAGAAAAGATTTCAATGTCTCAATGAAATTAGCCCTATACAGATCATGAGAATCTAAAAAATTATATATTCAATGATGATAAGTATAAATGATTCAAATTTAAATCCCATCTATTTAATACACACAGACTAGTTAAAGACAAGTCATAGCTAAGTTATTCATAAAAAAATTACTGTAACACTGTTTTCTTAAGCATATACTTTTAAGTAACTTATACATTTTTACACCTACAAATTGGAGCCGACCGGCACTCCTCGGTAAAAAACATGGCGGGAATAAACATTCAGGACTGTTTTGAAAAAGATAATAATATTGGCCACGTTGCGGTATGGCTTTGTTCCGATAATGAGAACACGTGACAGCTCAGCGAGTGCGTGTCAATACCAGCCCGCCGTCATCCGCTTACGAAACGAGTTCAATAACAACAATGTGACGTGTAGAAACAACCTGATATTATCCTTAACCTGACATTAAACTTTTCTATAGTCCACGGAATTGAAATACTTTAGTTTCATTATAAACTTTTGAATCATGCAATTGCTGAACTTCGATTTACGTTTGTTTGATTAACCAGCCAGTTCGACCTCCTGCGCAATCTTTCTACATCACAAGCTCTGTGAACATAAATTGCTGTACTTGCGAAATAATATATCGTTGCAGCGCTAACGTAGCGAAATCCATGCCAGTCGTACTAAAGACATCGTCTCGTCTGAAGATATTAATAATTTCGGCAAGTAATCTTTGGAAGGATCCCACGAATTCTAAATGTATTTTGAATTTAGTCTTCTACCTATTTTGTACCTCATAATTAGAAGCCTGAGCTTGCTGCGTGACTTATTAAAAATAATTTCACGGAGCTCAATTTACAACAAAAAAAAAATAACATTTCTGTTAGTGTAATTTGGTTTTATACAAACGCATTTTTTATTACGATCTTAATTTTTATTTTAGTAAATATTCACGAAACACTTCATGCAAGCAACTTACACGTGAAACTTTTATTTTAATGGATAAATTATAATTATTCGATACAAGCCAAAAAATAAATTATATCAGTATGAATCGTATCCGTATTGCGTATAAAAGTTTTGATTACGGACTTAATATTTCCTATGAAGCAAATCAAAAATATGGAGATTCGTGATTATGTGATTATGAAGCATCGTAAAATAAAGTGTCCCAACTATGCTCAGCGTTGCTCGTCTGGTTCCGCTCACGTGATAAGCGCAGGTTAGACGGATGTTACACTCGTAGTGAGGTATTCCAAAGTAATCAGAGAAATACGTTGCTGAGTAGAGAGTCAACAATCTCTAATTAGTAAACTCATCTAGCGCTACTTAAGGGCAGACACACAGGGTTTGGAGCTGTAATGACCACAATACTCGTTTGCTCCTTCTGTGAAGTGACTTTACATCAAATATCCCGTTTGTTTTAAGAAAGAAACATCAACTCGTAAGGAACTAAACAATAAAAACATACTAAATATTGTGATTCTCTCTATTTACACGATATACTTTCTTTGTATATGACGACATTTTCGTCGGTCCTCTGTTTGTTGAAAGTTGGTGAATCTCAGTGAAGAGCACGCCATCATTCTGGCCCTGAGCGGCTTGATGATGTAACAAAATCCTATGAAGATATATTTAAAAAATACAATATAGTGAAAAAGATCAAATAATCTATACTATCAAAAATTACGTACCTTGAAATTCAAATTCAAATAGTTTTATTCATCATAAGGTACATACATACACTTGATACATACTTCTTTTAAACACAATACCAGTGGAAATTTAGTTATTTGAAAATAACTTATTTTATTTTCAAAATGTCTACAGCGAGCGTTTAGAAACTAAAGTGTCATTGTGGACTATCGGTTTTTGCCCTAATAAATCTCAGGCCTTTACGGTATCGCCTAATTGTGGAACAGAGAGAAATACGTTTATTTAGGCTATGTTAATTCCATTGTATTACCGCCACACAGTAAATATCGTGAACATCTCGGCGATAATTTGTTATTGGATAAAGGAGTGCCGCAAACGGGATCGTTTGCTGAGATATTAGGGACATTACGGAGGTTTACTTCGTAATACTCGAACCTCGGTCTCATCGCGAGCGACGTGCGACAATACATTCCCGGTACGCGTAACTATTGTGGATTGCACGCAGTTAAATATCGGATTATAAACTAGTTGTGACCTGTGTGTCTCCTGGGAGTACATGCTTGAATTCATAGACATATTATTTTTGATACTATGTATATATGTTTATTGCCTGTGCCAATAAAAATATAACACAAACAGTATCCGCATCCTAATACGATTGTCTCCATATCTAAAACCAACTAAAACAATATTAAATGAATATGAAAAAAAATTATATTATTAAAGTTACTAAATGAACCGGCCCAATATTAATCGCGATGATTTCCACGGAGCTTTACACGTTTACGAGTATGAATCATTAGAGCTATTGTTTAGAAAGACAATTCGCGGCAACTAATCTCTCCAGTCGTTACTATTGTGCGAAAACGGTAGGAATTACGGGCTTAATACGTACATATCTACTAATACAAAAAATAAAAGAATTGCCGCGTCGAGTGTCCCCCTTCACGTAATTGTCACTAAACTCACAATATTTCATTAAAGTATATATTGTAATGTAAGTTACGTCTAACGTTGTTACATATGATTGAGCTGAGTGGATTAAACTTGAACTAAAAATGACGTAATAGTATTCTGAATAACATCTAAGCACCGGACAGATGATGAGGTCATATTGCAAAAAAAGGCTCTGTTTGTGTTGGCCATATTTTCATAGTGAACCATTATTTCATGAATGTTGAACGAAATTTAGATGTCACGCATAATTTCGTTGTAAGGACCTTCCACCTCCGCGTCACGTGGCTGTCACGTCGAAAATAGGCGCCTCTCGTCCCACCCGTCTCACTCCACGTCAAGTAATCCCATGCACCTGATAGCTAATCTGTGGGGATTTATGAATATCAACAGATATTTATTTATCGCGTATTACTTACAATGGACATTTTCTGACGTCCGAACGTGAGCCAAATGTTACTGGATAAAAATTCAAAGCAGGATTTTTATTGTCAATGATGGTTTAATTTTCAATTCTCAATAATCCTATTACAGGCAGTTAGTGCTTAAAAGGATGCTTTAGTCGCTAACGTAAAATAACTTACGAACTAAACAAAGAATAATTATTATAATTTCGGTCAATGTGTTTGAATTTTTTTGAATTCAATTAATTTTAATTATACTTTGCTTTATCGATCGTGATTAATTTATTGTAATACAGCGTAACAGACCAAACTGATATCTTTTATTATAACAAGATTAACGGTCTGTAGCTGCAATAGCTCTGGAGCATAAAATCCACCTCGTCTTATATACTTTGTTCAAACAATATCCATACAAAAGGCTTTGGACAAGTACTGTTCTATCAATATACATTTATCACACAATTTAGAGTATGACATAAATAGATCTTATAGACACAAAATTAACGTATCTTTAAATTCTCAACATTTCCACTAGACCGGCTTCACGATGCTTCGGTTAATGCTTTAACATCGATCTGCTCACCAGTCGACCACTTGGACGGAGAAATAATCCGATAACACAAAATTTATGGACGAGCGACTTTGGTGCGAAGGGCGGGTGTGACTTCTACTGAGCAGTACAATTGTATCATTTTCAACTAACAAATATTACTGCACACCTATAAAAACCTTTTAAACTTACATTGCATACCTCTCACATACATACACTATATAGTGGACGTGAAGTATGTGCGTTTTTAAGATTACTTATCTCTCGCCATAACGGTAAAAGGAAACATGCACGCTTGGGAGTTCCCCCATAAAGAGTGTTTTTTTGAAGTTTTCCCTAACATTTTTTGTGTGAAGTGTGTGCAAATTTTCGTATAATAAGTAAATAATAATAATTTCTATGTTTTTAATTCCATTTCTTACATTTGTATGCCGTAAAATGCAAAATATGTCTTGGACTAATATTCCTGTAACAACTTTATATGTACCCATATTTGTGCAAATAAACGACTTTGTCTTTGTCTTTGAAGTTTGGCAAGCTCGCAGTTGACCAGTGTGGTAGACGGTAGGCAAAACCCCTCATCCCACACTGGAACGCCGATGAGGCTGTCGGCGCTGATGATTTATGCAAATAACGATATACATTTAGTTTTCAAAACAATTCCCTGTGACGTTAAATTCAAAACTTTGACGGTCCGCGCGTACCGGGAACGCAAACAATGAAAATTGAATATCACTCGCTCACATTCACGACTCTACGCGTATACGTATAAGGTTTAAAACGTTCACGTGAAATGAAACTAGATTCAGTATTTGCGTTTCCGCGTAAACAAGGCACTTTACATCTAGTGGTATGTAAATCAAAGCTATGTGCAAAGCGGACGGAGTTATTGCGTTTCCTGCATCTAAGTATGAACCGACGACACCGCCGGCCGCGTTCTGGCGCACTCGCACTGGGACCGGAAGATGCTGAAGCATCCTTATTGAAACATTACCATTCGCACGGTTTATTCATATTTACTTCAATCTGTAATAACAAAGTAATAAAACATGGCAGGTTCACGGGCTCGTCACGTGACCCGGCGTCTAATTTAAAAAGAGAACCAACAACAACGATGCGAATAATGTACGATGTTTAAAAATGTTACATACTAAAATAAGCGACAAAACGTACAGCCTGCAAATTGCGTCCATCCAGTTTTATAAAAAGGCAGCGCACACCATTTTCGCAATCCGACTAATGCACAGACGCTGACAAGGAAAAATGTGTCCCCTTCGTACAGAAAATGTTTGCACGCATAACTCGAATATGGAATCCAGTAAGAAGATTCCTGGAAATACAGAACATATTCCCGAATGCGCCGGGAACACGCAAATGTTGCCGATTCACTGGACACTTTGGACATGCACTGAACGCTATCTTGAATAATCTTGGAAATATGGGAGGTTCGCAAAGAGGATTATACCGAGCAATTTGTATACGTCTGGATAGACAGCAATAGGATTTTAGGACACCTATATACCATTAAAAATATGTATAGAATATATCTAATAACGATTTAGGTTTCCCTCAGGAACTGGTTAATCTATTGGGAGAGGCTTGGATGATACTTTACAACGATATTCTATTGTTTGTGGTTGGAGGTAGGGTTCTAGTGAAGATATAGTCAGTTTCTCAATCGTTCAGATGTCCTCCGACAAAGATGTCGTGTAACTATAAAATTATGATTTACTATAGTTAAAAGACACTTGAGTCCAGTACTATTAAATAGGATTCCAGATCAACAAGCGTTTGACATATCTACCTGCCTCACGCTTACGGAAACTTAGCGGCATGAATAGGAAGAAGTTCTGAGGTGCATCCATAGTCTGATCTTGGATGAATCCTTTTAATGTGTTTCCACAACTTGAAAGAAACTGTACTTAATTACCACTGCCATATATTTTACGTATTGTACGTGTATTGTATTTTAAAAGCAGATTGAAGGATTCTAGTGAAATTGATCAACTGCGGATAGATCGAAAATATATTGCATTTTCATTTCCCTCTATAAACTTTCAACAAAATATAAACTTTCTTGAGATTTTAAAGGAATGCCAACGAAATCTGTGGCAACCTCCTTCTCGCGAACCCGCGGGAGAGCGACCCAGTTGTACGTAATTAAAGGCAGGAAGCTCGCCAGCACAAAGGGTTGAAAGCCTAGGTTGCTTAACTTTTGTTCAGTGAAATACTTCAGTTATGGCTACATATTTCTAAGGGTCTGTAAGTTCTATCGCGTACAGTGACCATTTCAAGTCGGACGTTTATAAAATCGGCGCCTATAAAGTGAAAAAATACAAATGGAAATACTTGTTATAAGATTCGTTAGAGTCGTTATTTTATCTATCGTCAAGTAGTGAATAGGATACAGCATAGGTAGTGGGCAGGTATTCAGACTGCCGCTGGGAGAAAACGACTAAAGGATAGAAATGAAAGAATTGTAGAGAAGTTTTTTCAAGTATTTTCAAAATATATTCTATCATTTACTTAAACCAAATGAAAAATAAATTTGACTGAGCTTGTATGACTATCAAATATGCTGCACGTACGGGTATGCTTGTTTTATTAAATATATTTGTAGTCGTTTCCCAACTGCGTTCGTTTGAGCTTTCAAAGAGTTCACGCAAATGTGTTTATCCCAAACGGAAAATTGTTATCAAGGATATGAAAAAGCTCAACACGTATCACTCTATCACAAGATTATTGTACACAGAGCGGACACGGGACGGCGACGCAATCAACGGAATTAACATCCATGCAATATTAATCCAATTTACTAATAGCCTTCAGGATTAATATATAAATTAACTCGTTACTACTACGTTACAGTCACAGATTTAAATGAGTAATTCTAGTAGGTACTCTAGAATTTCAAATTGAGTATGCTATCAATATTATCTGTGGCAGAATCGTCATCCGCATCTCGCTCGGCGACCGGTTGCGGTCGCAATTTCAGTTGCAAGGTGAATCCCCGGCGAAGCACTGCACGCCGCTCTGCGGTGAATGCCTCGGTAATAAGGATGTCTTCGTAAAAGCCAATTGGTAGAATATTGATGGATACTACATATCAACAAAGTATAGAGTAGATTAAACGTAACATCACGCCTCTATTCCCGAAGGGGTAGGCAGAGGAGTGTAGTACACCCCCACATTTCACCAGTTACGTTTAAGTCCCACAATGGAAT
>DWEM01001189.1:0-15154 GCA_018245935.1 Agara belti belti | reverse complement strand
AGCATTATTATTGAAAAATATTAGCATTCAGCACTTCTCCTACACATAAACTATAAATGTGCCAAATTTCATACTCCACCGTCCGCGCGATTTTCGTAAAAAGGGAAGTTAAGTTTTTGCTTCCGTATTAATATATAGATATATCCAACTTTCTATTAATAACTTCTGTGGAGATTCTATATTGTTCAGTAGTTGCCAATATACAACTTATTTCTTTACTGACACAAACACAAGTAAATAGACAAATAGGTCTCATACAATTTACATAAACAGCTTTAAACCTATAACGCACAAAAACCTACGTAATTTTGAAGCTAATGACAATTTCAAAACGAAAGACGTCTGTTACGAGAGATATAAAAAATATAAGCGTACAGTTAAAAATGTAGCGCAATCTTGAAACATCAGTTCACACTCTCCGGACGGACGGGAGACACGACAGAGACGGATGGCCGCCCTCACGGCGATGTAACAAACAAACAGACGGACATATGTCGAACTAGATTGATGATGCACTTACAATAACTGTTCAAACAGGGGGCACGACTAAACGTGATGAATTTTATAAGTTAAAAGCGTGAACATATAACGTATGATCTCCTAAGAGGTTCAACCGCCCAGCGTTCGTTGTGTGAGCTCCGTAACTATAACTGTTATTCATATTACTTCTTCACATTTGTTTTGGATAATATTTTCATGGCACGAAGACGCGCGAATCCTTCGTTAAGCAAAATCGATACATTCTGAATGAATGAGTGGAGTAAGAAATAATATCAGCTCAAATAAAATTGCTACGTATATTTCTTTATACAGTAACCCTGTAACCTATAACCCCGAAAGTGAGTCCAACTCATAATTCTCGTAAAGCAACGCTAAGAACCGGCAAACTGCCCGCGCACCGGCTCTAACTGCGCGCCGCGAAAACCTTGAGAGCACCATAATGCAGATTATTAATCATTATAATCCTATCAGTGAACGTGACGCGAGTGCTTGAACAGATACACTTTAGTGGGAACGGGGGAGTTACGTGATCCCCGGTTCTAACGGCAAAGGGCCCTCGAAGACGTAATCACATGGTTAAAGGGCGTGTTACATCAAAAGTGACATATTGAAATTCGAAATAAAATACCTCGACTAGGAAATTGTAAATCATAATATGATTTCCACCAGTACAGTCAGCATATCGAATAAATAAAATCAGAAGATATACATAGAAGACAATTGAACGTGTTGTCATTGCATCACTACATGGATCGTGGTTAGGGGGAACTGTAGATAGGATGTAATGTAAAACAGTATTATAGAGTCCATATTTTTTTATTTTTGTACATGCGCAAAAAGATCAATAGATCACCAACAATTTAAAAAAATAGTTTTTATTAGGCATAAGAATTAATTTACTGTTACTTACTATTTACTAACCTTTTCTTCATATTAGCGACTTTTACATTTAAATGAAATCATTAAATCTACAGATAATTATTTATATTCACAGCAAAAGCGTAGGAACATGTTCTTTTTGATCATTCTCCACCAAGAAACGGCACAAAAACGTGAAAGCACCGTATACTAATGCGGATTATTATTCATTATAATCCTATCGGGGTACGTGTCATGCTTACGAGATAGACATCTTTCAGATGGGAAAGTAAGAATTACATGGCGAGTGTTTTGACACTAAAAGGGCCGGATGACGTAATGACACGGCTGGAAGACGCGATATATATAAAGTGATATAAAGACCGTTTTTCTTAAAACGTACAAGACTAAAAGAAAATTGTAGATAAGGTATCAATAATAGGAAAAAAGTGAACAGCTATTTCACTAAGATAAGATTTGAAACGATTGAATGAGAAACAAATAGAAGTTTGAGAAACCAACGACGTTGTACATCAACAAATTAACTATCGCTATCACAATTTAAACATTCATTACGAATATTTCAGGGACTTGGTGTAAAAGATAATGAATTTCTGTATTTGCTCTTTATTCCAATCATTTCTTTCTGCTTCTGAAATTTCATGAGTTCTTAACTCATGTTAAAGTTCAAGTATTTTAACTGCTTAACAATACGCATTAGATGAATATAATACCAATAGCAGTGTAAGTAGCGGAGTGTGTTGTTGTGTTTAGAGGAGCTGGCTTTATGTATTTTTTGTGATTTATCTAAGGCTTCGGATTGTATCGTCTACGTAATCTCAATGAGGAAACTCGCCCACTATGGCATTAAGAGAACCGCGATCGGGCTTTTGACTTCATATCTAAGGAAAAGAATTCAGAGGGTTCAATTAAGCGGTAAAAGGTCGACTGGATCATTTGTATAAATGGGGGTTACGCAAGGTTCAATTTTGTACCCCGGCGTACATAAAGATCGACTACGAACACAATGAAATAGTAATGAGATATTCTTGTTCAGTTAATTTTTTTCTAACGCTCTCGATTTGCCTCACGTACCTACTCGTGGGATGAGCAAAGTCGACGAAAACAATAATAATTTGTGTCAGTGCGATTTTGACCTTCTGTATACGTTCAGACGTACATTGCTCTAAAGGATTTGCTCGTTGTACATTATGATGATGATGAATGAACTTTCAATTTTAGCTGGAATTTGAAGGTTACCTCACGGTTTTCCTCACGGCTTTCACTTGAAATTTAATTCAATAAACAGCTTACTCGATTCAATGGCCGTTGTGTCGATATGTAGTGAAGTAGCTTCCGGGATGAGGATACGTGGATGATAGCTTTATCTACCTGTTGTGGTGTTGGAGGGCGCGTTGTGTACATGCGAATGTTTACGTTGATGGCATCCGCGTCGCAGTAAATGTAGTGCTATAGGTGCGAAACTTTGTTTATTTTGCTGTCAAATACATTTATAATAGATGCATTACGGTCAAAGACCATGCTTTCGTTTTATATTTAAATGGCATTCACGATGAGTTTACAAATATGACTGCATGTTATAAAATGTAAGTTCCGTAATGATAAGCGTAAAAATCAAAAGCATTGCATTGTGTTCAATAAACAGAAAAAATGTGCATAAACGCCAAACGCTAAGCTCGTAAGCTCGGGCACTACATTCAATATATCGGCGCTTTCAAGCGAACTCCATTTCTCAGAATTTGTTACGCGACCCTTCAATCGTAATGTGAGCTTACGAGTTCTATTTCAAAATGTTTGTCCCAGTCGCCCCGGTACTGATGTTTAGACATTACAAAAGTGTAAAGCTCTTACTGTTAACATTTTACACAAATGGAATGGAATTTAAAAGAATGGATATTTAAAAGAAATATTCCAAAATAATAAATGAGATTAATAAGTATAATAATAGCAAAGTGCAAAAGAAAATAGAAAATATCCATAATCACAGAATATTCTTTAAAATATTCATCTTTATGAATATTGCAATTGATTAAGAAATCAAGACAAATTTGGAGGCAAACGTTAGAATTTCTCCGTCCGTGCCCCGATGACTGACAAATCTTTACATGGCTCGCTCCCTCGAGGTGGACTAATGAAGCCCGGCTCGCGATCGCTCTCCGGGGATCGCCGCCAGTCGGTATCGGCTTCGCAAGGTAACATCGCGACGTGGGTACATTTAAGGCCGGTTAATAAAATATTCCAACCGGAAAGGCTTCCTCGTGCGAACAGTACCGTTATTTAATTACGTCGACGAAAATATTCATTTTTGTCATTCGTGTGTATGAGATTGGAGTACCTACTATTATTGTTGATTCCTTTCATAATCGTGTCAAATGTCAACTTTATCGAAGTTATTTAGGTTTATGTAAAGTATGTGACCGAGGTGGGACGGTTCTTAAATTGTATCTTCAGTTAGTGCGGTCGGCGGTGGCAAATGACCCTCCGTGCATACATGTGCCAAATGGATTACCCTCATCGTGAGTCGTTAACGGCACGGTATATACGAGTGTTGGACCAGCCGCAGCCGCAGCCGCCGGGTCGGTAGGGTCCTGGACGTTCGAGGGCAGCTATTTGTTTGAAATTAAATTTCCAATCGAACGAGTCGTATATACAGATGATTTTGTGTTTAACGAGATCCCATTTCTGGATCACAAAATTATAGTATAAGAGAGTTATTCGAAATGAATTCAGTCTGAAAGGTGCGCATGTTAGTGGTCATATTAATTTAATGCACACTAAAGTTTCCTTATTTTGTACCAATCGATATACGTAAATTATTTTATTTTATACGAGTATATATTTATAACTATTCATATCGCGGTACTCGTGTTCTTTATTTACATTTATCCGAACTCGAACATTATAAGAATTTTGGTACGTATACTAGGCTTATATTGTTGTTTATAAATAAATATAAAGGCGATCGTGTCAGTAGTCACTAGTAGCAACACGGCTGTAACTAACTTCGGTCACGATCGATTTTAAAGTTGACTACACTCATACTAACTTACATTACGCATACAAAAAGTCCTATACTTATGAATACAAACTAACAGTTATTAGTCAAGTCACTCGTTAACAACTAAAACATCCGGCAATAACGGACATTCGGAGTCCTATTCCTTATGTCCTTGGGACTGTTAATATTCGTTTGCCACTTTCAACCCATAAAAAAATGCATAAAAGCCATAACAAAGTACACTTTGCTTTTTGTATAATCCGAGGGTCAAATAGAAGTTGTATACTCGAATTTATGTTCACTTTATATAAGAAAGAAGGCTTATTCAGTAAAATTTCCGGCTTTGAAACTGATAAAAGTTTTACAGTTCAAATTTGACCGTCAAACAAAATTCTTCATCCGAACGGAAATTAAAACTGGGATCAGTGTGGGTTTTAATTAAAATTGAAAAAGTCCCCAACATCAACTATTCCGAACTACTAAAGCACTATCACAAGCATGAAAAGCTCACGGAATAATACGGGCTATTTTGAAATAATACGCTTCTTGGTACATTTAAACCAATCCAAGTTTATTAATAATGATGATGTCATCTGATGACCTACAGATATCGTAATAAAATAAACTTTATGTACAACAATTTAATTTTGGGGAAAATATTAAAACATTAGGAGGATTATTGTTCATAGGGTTGATTTCTCTCAAAATTACACAAGGTGACAGTCCGTTTGGGTCCGTGCAATGTGTGCGAGTAGAAAATAATGAAATAAACAATATTTTAAGTGTTACTGGATGAATGAATTATAAAGTACTACGTGCCACCGTAATCAACAATATTTTACCGCAAGGATACCGCGATCCATTACACATGTACCTTTTAAGTAAAGCATCACCACAACACAGCGGGGTATCAGACTGCAGACGTAAGGGTTCGTTTAGAGGTAATAGAGGCTCTATTGTGACGCATTAGAGGGGAGCTTAATGATCCCGCCAAGCGGCGCCGCGGCCGGAAACTAGTCTATCGTGGTAAATAACAACATAGTGCTTCTACTTGTAGATGTTTTGTGATGGAAGAGGTGTCGTAATAAAGAAAGCTTTTACAATTACGAGACTTTAACGTGACGCCTCCGTACTCACTAATAGAAACACCAGTAACGAGGAATTTATGCATCGTTCCGAGCTTTAAGACTTCAAATAGAGCCCGATAAAAAGCGCCGGTGACAATGATAAATATATAATTTTGATTTTAAATATCTACCACAAAACATCCTATTCACACCGATGATGGTGAGTTTATTTAGAAAGCCAGAGAATTCCATTGCCGAATTCATTTATGCGAAAAATCTCACAGACTACGAAAATATTTAAAGTGGAAAACAATTTTCATAAATTTTTAATGGTCCGCTTGTTACTTTTCATTACAATGATGAATATTCATTTTCGAATTTTACCAGGACTTTAATTCTGCTTTCAATCTAATTGCGAATACAATAATTTAAAGGTGTGGCACATAACAATACATAATATTATTTTATATAATACCTATCTACTGTAATGAAAATATTGAAGCAAAAACTCAAAAACGCAGGAAAATAAAATTATATAAATAAAAAAACTCAAAGCAACAAGGATAAAGAGTTTGAAATCCGAAATGAAAGGAAAATATTTAACTTTAGAAAATTGGACGAACAAGCGACAAACGAGAAGGGGTTACGGAAATTAAAACACTCATTAACAATTAATTGTGAAGTCCTATCCCCGCAGATGTCTGTTACCCGCAGACGAGATCGTTTGCCATTTATAAGGCGAGTAACACACGAGCGATTTCGCTCTACAGTTTGTTTTCCTTTCCTTCCCTTCCTTCAACGTTAAAGCATGTCATGTTTAAGATCTTCGCTTACTTATCAAGCCGGTACGTTCACGGCATCGCCCCACCTCGGTCGCATGTAAATATATCGCGCGCATTCTATCGTTTCATAAATGTTTTTCCTGTCATGCGTGCGAGACGCGCGAGGTGCGGAGGGCATCTATGAAATTAGCGGAGAACCGCACGCGGCCGCAGAGCCGCAGGACCGGAGAAAGGCCCTAACTACGTGTTTCTTGCTTACACTTACACGCGTTCGCTTCCCAGCGGAGTGTTATCTCGGTATCACGTCTACATACATTATACGACTTCGTGGTACAAAGAATGAGGAATTTCTAGGTGGAATTTGAGGACCCGAAAAAGTTGCCATTATAGTCGTAAATTTTTATTATCAATGTGTAATAAATAATACCATACAGATTTATAGCTTTGATATTGGATGTAATTATCATACTTGTATCTATTGTTTTTGAAAGCAGCGTTTATTCCAGAGGTATTATATTTAGACGGTAAAATCTTTAGTCAATATATATCGAACGCATTTAAATCCATCTATATAATACTGCGTACTAGAATTACGAATATCAGGAACGATCAAGAATTCATTAAGTTGGCTGCAAAATAAATCCATATTATTAATGAGAACGGATTCCTCATCCTAACTGAGAGACGCCGGGAACTTATTCAACCGTCCTGATCTACTGTAAATTGGTTGTCAAATCTTCTGTCGGACTTTTCAGGCTGAGCTCATGCGCGTAGTGGTAAGTTAATGGACTTTGCCAATCGAGATTACCTGCTTAGCGAACTCTCCGATGCAGATGAAATTTTGTCACGATCAAAGCTGATCTTCCACCGGTCATTGCAGATGAAAGCGTCGTGTTGCAAGCCAAGCGAGAAGCGTTACGAGCACAAAATGTATTAAGAAGTTATTGACGGTTTACGGTTTAGAGTAGTCTCTCGGTGCTCAGAAATGTAGCATAAAATACGGAACACTCGCTAGTGTTATAAGTTATAAGAAAGCCATCGCGGCAAATTGTAATGTAATGAAAGCAAGCAGTACCAGGACAACACGACTCGTTAGCGCCCGTCTTACCGGGCCCACGCGGCGCGTGGCGGCGCGGTGCAAATTGTATTTATTCGTCGGAGCGGGTGATTCGCGACGCTTGTTAGTGGATTCTTTTTACAGCGATTCAAATTTCGCCTCGTCAGAAATGTAGCCTAACGAAGCCTCTTTTGTATCATGATGTTCAAGCCGACGGATTATCTTTTAAGTACTTTATTTATGAAATAATAGTTAACGTCTTTTAACCGGTTTGTTTGATGATGATTTTTATTCAATAGGAATTTTGATCATTTTTTTGACCTGATCCTCGCAGTCTTCTCGATCTCGACGTCATATATGGACTTTACATATCGAAAAAACTATGGGAATTTTTGTCTGCGAATTTGCTTGCATCTTAGCTCATAAAGAGTAGAAGCTTGAACAATTGAACAATTGAATGGCTGAAAAAGGCGTAAGCGTTCGGTATATCCTCGGATATTTATAAAGCGCTGTATAACTTAGCGAGTAAGTAAAGATATCCCACATATGTTCACTTGTTGTGGCCAAATAAAAAAAATCATGCTCGAGTCTTGAACATGGCCTTTAATGCTTGGATCGCTTCAAGCCATCCAAAATTCAATCCGTAGCTTGATTAGCGACGATCAGTTCCATCAGAACTGGTCGCGCGATCTAAAGGAGCGTGATGATAATTTCCATTTGAATAATTTTCCAATACAAAGTATAATATCAGACCGTCTGCATCTGTTCATAAAAAATAAAAATATAAGTGTTTATCTCAGCCAATTCAAACTTTGTATACTATTCAATAGCGTCTTTAAGTAACTTTCAATTTTATTAGAAAATTGGTAAGGGTTGATAAAAACGGGCCTATTATGTCCTCGTATTATGCGATCGGGGAGCACTGACCCCGAGTAAGCCCCGGATAATCTCATAACGAGGCGTAATTGTGGGATAGGTTCAAGGACGGCCCCGGACGGCCCCGGACGTGTGGGCTATGGGGAACGTGACAAGGATTCTGTTAGTGTAAGGACAGTATCAACAACGTTAGAAGCATGTTGCGTGTCTGTGATATGGAAGATTAAGTAAATTACATTAAAATTATGCTCGTGAGTGATAAATATTTATGACGGCGAACCCTATCGCAGCTTTCAGTGTTTACCCTTCGTTTGTGTTACCTTACGTGCCACAACTATACAACATTAAGTAGGTACATTGTGTTAGATCTTTAGTATTACACCAATGTTTTAGACGTAAGGATATAGACTAAGCCAAAAATAACACAACTAACATACAATACATAACAAACAAATAACGAAAATAACAAAATAACACACAGTCTTCAATTAGCAATTAGTAAGAAAAAAAGGTACAAATTTAAAATTGGATATTGTGCGACTGAAAATTCTTTCTGTTACTGACACTCAACAGTCTGTGGAACTGAAGTGTTGTTATCATAAACCATTTAAATATTTTAAATCTTTTATTCTACCACCATAATGACACAATTTTCCGTCTGAATTACATATGAACCACGGGAGATTGCTGGTCGTATTCAAACTACTTTCTGTGATGTCGGAAACTGTCCCTTAAAACGTCCATTTAATACGAGCCTCAGTAACATAGTATTTGAAGCTACTAAAAATTCTTGATCTAAATATTTCCTCTCGAAATTAGTTGCTTCTCCGCAGGCCGAATTTCCGTTGATGTCGGAAGCTTTTCGTCAGTACGAGTTTGTGATGGTGGGACCGTGAAATTTGGAAGTAGATCGTAAATCGACACGTTTCAATGTGGTTTAATCTAATGGGGAATCAAATTCAGCGGGTTTTTTAGTGTCCCAAACTCATATAACAGGTGTAAAATCCCGGAGATTCGCTTTATCGTATTATACATATAAACTTTACGGGTACAATACGAAACGCGCATATGTACTTCTGAACAATTGAGAAAGCCTATTAATTCTAATATTGTTCTGATTCGAATGTTTTTATTTCGACAAGTTTTGTAATATTTAAATTTTAACTTTAAAAATACACGTAACTTTTGTGAAGTCAGAGGCCGAATGTCTACTAATTATTATTGCATTGTGATTATCAATATTAGCGTTTACAAATGTTAACTGTTCTTGTATTTATATATAAATTATCTTCTGATATTAAAACTAGTACGTAACTCGTATGTTACATTTTGTCTAAAAGTAAAAAAAATGTCTTCGATTATTTGACTGTCGTATTAACGTATTAACTAAATTTGATTGGCGTTTGTTTATTTTATTTTGTATATAAAAAGTTTTAGGATACAAGACAAAAATGCAGCAGCATTTTGTGCTTTTCATTGTTATATATTTAGTTTTGTAACAAAATAATTAGCAAGTTTAGACCGTTATTACTGAGGTAACATCGTTGACGGAACAAAATTTGGCCGTACCCGAATTCACGGTCACTTCGTTAGGCCACATATTATCTGAGAATTGAAAAACAAGTTTGAAATCGAGTTTGTAAATGGTTGTATAAACATGATTGTGAACGTGGGTTAATTGTTTAATGGAAGGAATTCGGAGCCGCCGCGAATCGTTTTAAAATTAAACACTGTTACGACGCCCGGCGCGCCCCGAATTGTTAATGCTCGCCTGAGTGTGTCGCTTTCATATTTTATCTTTGAACAATCTGTATTTATTTCGTTCACTGACTTCGTGGTAACGGTCGCGTACTATTAATCAAACCGTTTAAGTCTAACAAAGGCAGTGGAACGTACCGTTTCCGACGACAAATGAAATCTCTCTAAAACTGATCGAAAGTATGTTACCTTGATGTATTCAAATGTTGTCTTCATTATATTCCTACTGAATCTCATAAAATGAAAACTCCATTAAAAATACAATATTATATTTACTGCCCAAACTTTGGTTCGCCGTAAGGGCTGCGACCGGTATGTATGTAGTGTGTTTATCTGTTCTCTCATAACTTCTAAACTACGTACTTATCATAATATAACAAATTAAATATCATTGGAAGCGTTTTGATCGTTCGCTCGTTATAGGCTATGTGGTGTGGCACATTCGATCTTCAATTGCGACCTCTAAAGGACATAGAGTCAAAAACAAAATTATAATAAAATACATTAAATGAAAATGTATCAATGAAATGTAGGTATATACTCGTAAGTATCCGCATGTCAAAAACATACAAAAGTAAAAACATGTAGTAGCAATCTCTACGACATTTATTTTAACCCTTAATAAAGTAAACGTTACAACTTTGTTATTAAACACCTACAACGTAAAACAAAACCGCATAAACAGAAGTAAATTTACACCTAGCGTAGGCAAGGGGGCTAAGAGACGAAGCCTTTGAGCTATGACCCTAATAGCATTAGAATACTTGGCGGTGTGAAAGAGTCAGTTAAGGAAAGAGATCGTCGCTTGATGTCCCGTTGATGAGTTGACAATGTGTGATATGGATTTATAAAAGAATCGAGCGGGACTTGTATTGCGTGTATACTGAAGCCAATACATCTCTGCGTCCAGTTGAAATGGTTACTGAAGTTCTCTCTGAAGCAACAACAATGCATTGCCCCGCGACACAAATACGCCAGGTATTTAAATATCAATATTGCCTAAAGTATATTCTATAATGATACTTTTTATAGATCGGTATATCCATTTGAATATCAAAATGAGGTTTTTTATATTTCAAGCCGAAAGCGACGATCGACGACCGACAGATTAATAAAATCACCAAATGGAACATATCACGCCGTTTTACTATTAAAAGGTTTACACTATCAAAAAATTACGCGTTGTATATTTTCATTTCAATAACGCAGCACCCGAAAACCGCCCCTGCGGTTTTATTGATATAAATGTATTGTTTGTGTGGTTTGCCAGCGCTACCTTCCGTTACGCGCTCTATCGATGTTGCTTTATGCAGAGATGTGAATGTCATGATTACCGGTTTGATTAAATATTGTTATAACCTGCATTTATCAGACACGCATTTATAAAACTGCATATAACAACAGTTTTAATTTATTCAACTGCGCTTCTTATTCGCAACATTAGCCTGCTAAATACATAAAAATGCGTGTAAATAAATAAACAAATGGTAAATTGGGGACAATTCCACTCAGATGTTGATCCTGGGGGAATCGAACCGAGGATAATCGTCCTTCGATTTAGCAGTCGGAGTCTCTAACCACTGGACCGAGAGACCGGTCATAATAAATACATAAATGATAATGCCAGTTGAGAAAATGCAAACAACGCTCTGTATTTGTTTGCACAGCTTTATATTTCTAGCATTTTCCCGAGCTGGGTATTATCCGATTTGAGTTTTTATAGTCACGAGTGCGATCAAAATATATTTATTTATCGTTAACGTTAAATAACAAGCATTAAACCTCGTCGCATGTCTTACAAGTGGTAAATGAATTTGGTAAAGACGGGTTGGTTTCTAAGGCGTATCTCCGCCAATACGCAGTGGAGCCTCTTTAGGACTTCCGTAGATGTAGAACATACCCGTTCCCGTCTGTGGGATAATACAAAGTTGCAACCGGTACATAAAAAAATAAAATATATGTAATAGTACCTTTTGACATAAATGACCACTTAAAACTAAACATCGGTCTTTGAGATAGTCCTTCTTGAGACGAAGAGATAAACAATTGATAAGGTGGTATCTAGAATCAGGAGTAAGAAAGGTAAGGAGCAAATTTTTACAACAACAGCGAAAATTGTGAGCTTCCCAAACGGAAATAGTCAGTGCATTCCGATGTCATTTGAAATGATGAGCAGCGGTTGGGACTCGTCGACAACGTTGAGCTCCGCGGCGCCATCGCGCGTCGCCGGCCGACAGTTCCGTGCCGCGCTAAAAATATTCACCATGATAATATATCGCTTTCGTGAAATCATACTTCTAACGCTGTAATAAATTTTTCGGAGAGACACAGAAATTGGTTAAGCATTTTTAAAGCGATAAACCTGCCTAATAACCTGCAAAGCAGTGTTTAGATTCCGTCTTACTTTAATGAACTGTAAGATTTATAATATCAAAAACACATTTCTCAAAACTTTACTCGTTTTCATTGTTTTACGTATATTTCTATACAACACTAAGCGTTACTGACTTTGATATGGCAGCGTTCAGCAAACTGCTGTTAAAAGCCGTTATTTTTTATACGTTTCTGTCCTTCACATTTTCAGTCAGTCAGTTTCGATTGTCGACGTAGACTACAGTCGCTAAATGTTGTCGAAGGTTGCTTAGGTCTGTAAACACCGATATATGAATGATCTACTCAATTGTTTACCCTGGATCTGGCCCGAGCACCGCGGCGGAGTCTCCTTTGGGGCCGACCGAGTTTCAGAGTCTCGTGTACGGCAATGTTACGTTAAAAGGGTCGCAGTTAAATACGTCTATCGAGTAAGTGCTCGTAGTTTACCAAGTTTGTGGAATGTGCGTCATACTTTTGAAACGCGGCAAGTTCGTTCGCTTAAAACTTTGGGCGTCGCGAGCGAAGCGAACAGGTAAATAATGTAAAAAACTTACGAATATAAATGTTATAGTTCCCTTTCGCCCGTCACCGCGTCGGGCGGGTTATTGCGCAACACAAAAACAATTTCTCGGTCTTTTACAGAGTAAGCAGTGGGAATAAATCCACCGAACATTTCGCTATTTATCGTTACAATAAATCGTGACGTAATCGTGCCGTTTCATATGAAATTGCTCATCAAAGCAGCCCTGACGCTGCGGTGGCGGTTGGCGAGAATTCGACCCCTTTTATTTTACCGTCCGTCGGTTTATTACGTCGTGACGTTTTTTATCTGCAGCGCGTCGCGTGCGCGCTCGCCCGGTGTTCAATTTGTTAGCTTATCGCATCTCCAGACCTGTGTTTGAAACGGCTCGTAGAATTTTTAACAGCTCTGCGTACGGTCCGACTGTCGGGCGAGTTATATGACTTATTCATTGAAACTACCCGATTCTAACCATTAAAATGAGTGACGTAAACATTGTTCTAGTGGTCATCGTATACCCACACGAAACTCGAAGATTACTCGATTGAAAGATAATGTAATGAAATATGCGTTATGGTACCCTGACCCCGTCGGCCAATTGCCAAAGAAGCGGCGCGGCGCGGTGAAATAAGTTACAGTTGTTTCATAGCTCTGGTGGAGACCCGTACCCGTACATAGCTATGCGCCAAACATAAATGTAATGTCGTAAATATTTTTTACTTGAAAGGTTTGCGAACGATCACTTTTAACTGAATTTATCTTCGTTGAAGATTAACACTATTAAAAAGAGATTTACCGCCGCGGTACATACGCCATGCATAAAGCTAACGAGAACAATATTCTGTATCAATATGATATATGAAATCTTCAACGATCTACAATCTATTGATCACAATCAGAAATATTATGTCGGAGAATAAAACAGAATTTAAGTTTGAGGCAGAATAAACATTAAAAAGGCGGCGAGTAAGTTATTGAGATACAAAAAATGGTATGCAGTGAACTCGTGTAAACCAGCGAAGTTAAATTTAAACACAAGCCGCGTAGGCATTACGAAAACATAAAGAGAGAAAAACACAATAACGAGTAGCAATAAACCTATATTACCTCATAAAATTTAAAGGCAATTAGGTAAGTTTAATTCAAAAACGTAACCCCCAACTAATTGTAGCGAGGCAACGGCGTCATTACCCCAGAGCGGGGAAAGTTGACCGCTAGTGGAATAAACAAGAATATTTTAAATTTATCAGTCATTAGTGGCGGGTGCAGTCCCGGCACGTCGCTCGTTAAAAACTTCTCTCGGACCGGGGTAAGGACGCGTCATATACGTTGTATCGCGACCTGCGACAGAGCAGCTCGTCGCGGCGCTCGTGCTTAATGTTAAAGGTATACTTATGAATTTTTAGTATCCTGTGTCATAATACCTTTGAAATATATGTTGTGCGTTTAATTCGAACCTATAATATTACATTCCTACCCCAATAATAAATGATTTCAGGGGACATTAATAACTTTTATGCGTTACCGAACGTGGACTATAAATATCCAAAGGAGCTTTTGTTTGTTCAGTTTTAATTAAATTCCAATGAACTCAAATCTAATATAAAACATTTAAAAATTAAAATAAAACGGTGCAAAACGTTCTCCATTTGACCTCTTCAATTATCGGCAATTATTTAAAAGTGGAACAAACACAGAGGAATTAGGAGCTAGGTACGTTCTTGAATTTCTAATTGGTATACGAGTTAGCTAAGATGTTTTTAATAACGAGGAGCGGCTGCTGATTAAGTTCGGGATAACGCAATACAAAGTGTACTAATATGGCGTGGCCCTAACCCCACCGTTATGAGATTTGGCTCTGTCCTCCGCCGAACCAATTTCGACTGCTTTAATTTCAGCAGCTCAGCGGCTCCAAAAATTTCGGGTTGAAACGTCGCTATAACAAGTCTCGGCTTAATTCGCGAAGTTGCTCCACTTCTTTGAATACTATCTAGTAATAATGGCGGAAGGAATATTTATTAACCGACTTCACAAAAAGAGGCTCGTGCGCCCGGCGTCGTTTCACCGCTACGTCTATTTCTACCATGACGTATTCGTTATTAAAACGAATTGAGTTTCTCATTACTGAAGGTCAGCAACGCGTCTGTGACCGACCTGTCATAGCACGGACACTTAACTAATACTAACTGCATTAATACTAATATTGAAGGTACTAACTGGACTAACGTTACCAACATTTCTATATCTGTACTGCTGCTACTAATTATTATTAACGTAACATCACGCCTGTATTCCCCGAAGGGGTAGGCAGAGGAGTGTAGTACACCCCCACATTTCACCAGT
>DWEM01001188.1:0-15158 GCA_018245935.1 Agara belti belti | reverse complement strand
ATCTAATAGATAGTTAATCAAATGTACAAAATACTAGCACTTATCGTTAATTAATAATTTAATTTTAATTATATTCATCAACAAGTACGATAAGGCCTCATTGCAAGATCTTCTTTTGCGATTTCCCAAAAATCGTCTGTTTTTGAGTTGTCAGTAGGTATTTCAATAAGCATGCGATATTGTCACTGAGAAAAAACATTAACACTTAGACACATAATAGTATTTATTGGACACGCTGCAGCTACTCATGTTTATGTACGTAAGCATTTCACAACCAGTTCCAGGAAAACGCAAACTCGATATTTGATTACGCAAACATTTTGAAAACACCTCCCATCTAAAAAACTTGATATTCCAACTTCCTGGAGGGACGGGGTGTTTTAATTGAGTTGAAACACTCGTATACTTCGGCAATTGAAAAAATCTCTTACGCAACTTTGGAAATTAAGCAATCAAAATGCTTTGTCCTTCATAGGGCTTCTATGGTCACCCGCCAGAGCCACGATACAAAAGTTAAATTACGTTTTTGGTCATTGCCCAATCATAGGTTGTTGATTTGATGTTGTAACATTCTATAAGCAAAAAAAAACTTACTGAAATCTATCATTTATGTAACAGTGACAGAGTTTTAATATTTCAAAGATAAATTTAAAAGAGAGCATTAAATATATATTGCTTAGAAAATTATCTTCAGATACGAATAGGTGCCTACTTTCTTTTATCCGTTAACGCTAAAACGATACATAATCTTGCGTTAATGTATTCCTATCTGTAAGCGGTTGTATCCACCGAGGCCAGTACAATTGAAGATGTCTTTGACCTAAGAACGTGATAAAAGCTTAATGCTATCTACACACATGTGTAATTGCGTGGCAAACGCTTCATATCAAAACGCATGAAAAAGACAATTAATTCAGCATCATATAAAAAGGTAAGTACATACATAAAATCGTGGAGTGTTGCAATTAACCTTCTATTATATCGTGGACGACGAGTAATTAAACGACGTCCGTACATCATCGTCACTATTCAGATGTTTATCAGAGAAACATAATACGATACGTGTTATATATAACGTGACTCGGCTATCGCATATGGTACGATCATATGACAGGATCGCTATGGGCACATTCATTGTCCAGTCGTAGTTTCAAAGTTTTAAACGTAACATATACTAGACACGTATACATATATGATTTGGTTCCAGACAAAGACGGCGTCCCCGATCGTTGCGACAGCGGGGCGACGTTATAATTCGCATTTGTTTTAACATCGTTTCGTATCAAGGCTCGCAACCTGAGACGTAATGTTCCCTATCCCTATCTCTACGAAGTGGACTTCGATGAGTGTCTTCGTTACGATAAATCAGAGAGGAAGACCAGACCAGGCCAAGAGGCGAAAGAACTTCGTCATTACCGTTGATCCTGACGAAAATCCTTGCTCTCTGTCTACTACTATAGGAAGCAGGCGTGAATGTATGACACGCTGTAAAAAAAGTCCAGGCGTATACAGTTCAGTGACACACAGAAAAAGGACAAATTCTCACTGTTATTATAATTCCACTTATGTGGTTGTTGTTCTTTGGAGCTTGAAAATTAATGAAAATAATTAAAACTTCATTTGAGAAAGAATTGAACGTTGCCAATCGTCGCCCATAATATACATATTTCGAGGAAAACCTTAGGTAACAAATAATTCTCAATTTTGAAGATACCTTACCTACAGTTTCATTGCAGATGTTAATTAAAAAAAGCCGCATTCAATTATTCACACAGACATAAAGATACACGTAATAAAAAAATAATAATACGTAACACATTAAAACAACCACGCTAGTTGTATTTATGCACCGTTCGCAAACTTAACATATCGGGCAGATTGCCTACGATCCATGACTGTGACACTGAGTCGGCTTTTACAACGTTAAAATAGGTATTAGTAGAGATAATAAATTTCATTTCCGCGTCCAACAACTATTTATGGCACTGATATTAGCCACGTCTTGCAACAGGAACATCGATGCGATTGTATGGAATAATTAGAATGTGAATCCGTGACAATGTTGAATTTAATTTACAACAGTGAACGTTAATTAAAATCATTGCATCATAAATAGCATAGTACAGTTGATATTCCGTAACTGAGCACTATTGCATGTGTAATGTATGTATATTGAGTCGGACTGGCCTTGGACCTGAAATAGGTCTGCTAGACTGGATATCATGGATTCAGTTACCATCCAGGACAAACCTTTGTGCAATTAGCACATTGGTTTCTTTGCCTGGCTGTAATAAGATATCTATATAAGCATTATACACTACGTGTATATGGATGCTATTCGATTACCATAACGTAGTCATTGCACTTGCCTAATTTGGAATTCGAGAATCATGATTGTCTCAATTGTCATTATTATTATTATTATTACATTTGTCACACACACACACACACACACATTCACATAAAATAAAATTACGACTACTTAGAAGATTACGATGCGATTATAGCCCTGATGCGAGATATAAAATATAGTTAAATAAAGAGTGTAGGGCAGATTTTCGAATGTTGGTAGTGACTACTCACTAGCTCATATTTACATCTGATTACGTTTATTATATTTACATTCAAATAGAAAAAAAAAAAATTAATGAGCTCTGGTCCATTTTTGACCGCTAGTTAGTATTAATGTTTACTAGACGTTCGTAGGTACTCTATGACTAATAGCCAATTATCAACGCTATTGTTGGCTGTCATAAAAATGCTATTATGCGTTAAAAGTTACATTTTATATGGCGTGTAATAATAAAAATTCATAGCTTAATCCCGTATTAAAATTATCAAAACAATTAGCGTATCGCCTGAAATTTTTGATAAGTCACAAGTACATACATAGTACATAAGTCCATAGTTCAAACCGTCTTGGTTATGCTAAACTCAAGCTTGTTTACATTTTGTCATAACGCATAATAAAGCTGCGCTTGACAATATTTCTTAATGTTTTGGAAAAATTAAAAATAATCTTTACAAAACTGCCGCTTATTTAATTAAATAAGATCGACCGTACAAGTATATTGACATTATTTGATTAAATTAATTTGTTTTTTCAGGTAGCAAATATCCATCCAAACCATAACCATAAATATGTGCAAAATAACAAATACGAACATTGTGCAACAATGTTTTTCAATATTTTTTTATGTTTGTGATATGATCATATGTAGGTATGTATCTATGTAAATCACGTATTCATCTTGCTCTTTGAGGAAATGAAATACAAACGAACATTGTGTACTCCACATACTGATAAAATCAAGCATGCATAATCAATCTTAAATAAGCAACAAAACCTTTTTAAAAATATTTCAAACAAAAACACATTATACATAAACGAGCGCTGTTACTCTGAACAGACGATTCTTTTAACAATACACTGTCATGTTGACATTTGACCTGTTTGTAAACAATGTCTTCACTGAGATTCTTTGACGCACGTCAAAAACAAAACTTGTAAGGATATTGAATTATAAGAGATGGCCCGAATTGAACTTATGCCGAGTAACCGAATCACGCGTTTTACTCGGTTTGATTTTTGCCATATCGGGTACCCGGCCGAATTAGGCTATGTGGGTTTTATGAAGGTTTGTGACGCGAAACCTAACCTAACCATATACCCAGCGGTAGGTTCTTGAACCAAGCTGTTGGTGCGATTGCGAGTAGTTAAATGACCGCCCAATATGAAGAAGAGTACTGATTTTTTAACTAGTTCGTACTCGTGCCATCGTTAGTATGAATAAAAAGTAAATTTCACTAGTCGCTACCGCGCCTGATCTTATTTATTTCTTCACCGTTCAACTTGCGTGTCTCGACAACGACAACAAGTAATATCATATCGTAACGACAAAGAGCAGTATCGTAAAACGGAAAGTAAAAGTATGTCACTATAATTGCATGAAATAAATTTGCAATTTTATGTTTTTCGGTGCTTTGAAACAGCACAAAATGTGCGAAAAAATGTGTGTATCCGCGCGAAAGTGTTTATTTATTCTTGTCTAGTTTTCGTCACACAGTAAAGGTTACACAGTATATGAAACTGGTATACGGAGATAATGTTGTAAAACGGATATTATCCACTAACAACAGCTACACTAATGCGAGTATGCGAAACACGCATGAATTAAAGTTTGTTTACCCTCGATAACGACTAAGACTCTTTCTAATATCTACATACATGCGAAATTATGTTATATTAACACATTATCATACTTAATTACAAGAGTACAGAAATGTTTTTATCAAACTTATCAAACAACCCAAAAACGGATACCAAATTTATGTTTCTGATACTTTGTTAGTACTTACTGTTTTTTATTTGGAATTCATTGCAACCGTTACAAAGCCGAATAATGAAATCAATAATCAGCTTAACCGTACATCCGAAGTGTGTAATTAATGAAACATTGGAACAAATATATTCCATAGACTATACACTCTCACTATGAAAGGCGACCTGTGTCCGGCAGTGGAAAAAATGTATAACCATTAAGTTACCTTTTCAAATTCGATGACAGGCGAAGCTGAGCCGATAGTGCCGTCCTTTTTCTTCTCTATCTTATAGACAATGATGTTGTTCCCTCTCACAGTATGTATGATGAAAGCCTTAGAGTCGGGACTCCATGCGACGTGAGATGCATGGTCGAACTCTATGTTCACACGAAGCGTCTTATGTTCCTTCTGATTCAAGTCCCGGATGTCCCATAGAATAACTGAGCCATCTGTTGATAAAATGAAATTAAAATTATAGCCGGCATTAATAATTGTCGACCCCGTTGACATCGAATGTGGTTTAATGATCGTCGCATGGTTTTGCCGGTAACTCGTATCTTGATTGTGGATCAATTCGCGTTCAAGATCTCGCCGCGGAGGAGGACGAGACTCTTGCGACACTGAGAGGTTAATGTGTGAAGGATAAAACGTTCAAGCTTTAAACACGGAAGATGTCTCGAAGTATCCGACACTGGTACTACGCAACGTCAAGAGAGTTATCATCATGACCCTGACTAATACTGGCTGTCAATGCCGACTGCGGCTAATAATCTTAACCTTAAATACATACGGTAATTATGTAATTTTTACTTTAATTCTTTTTAACACTGCGGAACAAATATCAAAATTGTTCAGTGGGAAAACGAAGAACAATTATATCCACTTACAGACCTTTTGTTGCTATTTTATACGAGACAACCAAGTAGATAAAATCCGTCGTCATTGCTACGATCTCCTTATTTAAATTTTAAAATTATTTTTATTTTACACTTTAGCAACGTATGTTAAGGTTCAATTTTATAACATTATACGTTTTTAGACTGTAGTCTTTGCATCCAAAAAAAATATTGCTCAAGAACTTGAAACCGCCAGCAGCTTATCTTCCATTATAAGGTTTGTGAATCAAGTCATTCTTAAGAAAAGCTCATTGTTTAAAAGATAATGTTAATTCAAATAAAACTTGCCTATGTTTACGTTCAAAATACGCCAGTTCAAATTTTAATACGTATAGATATATTTTATAATATCGCATTTAATTATACACGATTGTAGTTGTCTTTTGTACACTGATGTCATGTCATGACATGTTACGAAATCGATTTAGGTAACGCAATCTTAAGATATTCACTTTTTCCTTTAAAAATCGAAGCACATAATGAAACTTGTAAAACAGAAAGTAAAAACATTACTTGAAAATTCGCTTGACAGCCAACTCTAACCTCAATCGAACTAAATAGGAAAAAATTTGAAAAAAAAGGAGACATGGAATAATCAGTATGTGAGTTTCGATGAAGTATCGTTATGGTAGTAAGTGAAGTAAGTAAACTAGGTAAGCGTGCAACAATGCGGGAACCGGTAAAAGGTCAACAGACCAGCCGAGATATCGAAACTGAGTCACTGTATCAAGGCCTTCGGATTTCAGGCAACGAGCGTAACCCCAGAGCCTACTCGCCGGAGCGACGGTGAGTGGCCGATGAAGCGTGTAATGCTAACGATTGGAAATCCTGATCTGCAACTATTGTAAAACAATATAATATTTGTGTAATGCTTTCTTCGCCGTTGTTTACAGTGCTCAGTTAAATATATTTTCTCTCTATCAATGTCCATTGAAGAACCTCAAATAATTAAAAAAAAACGACGTATCTTCAAGCAATAAACTGCATAATCTTGACACGTATAGGTTATAAACATATTTATATTGAAGACATACGAAACGGCATCGCACGCAGATTCTAGTTCTCAATACACCGTGTTAATGCCGCGTTTTACGGCCTATCGAATACGGCGATACGTGTCATTTATAAAACCTGTACTAAGATTGCAGAGCAAGATGTGTGTACAGTCGTGGAAACTACATATTTGAGCAATGGTGATGAGTAAATAAGTACACATTAAATCTAACACTGAGGAGACTAGTTTTATTTGGAGGACACTGTACGTGTATTACTAAAGGCGACCATCTCAGTACACAAGAGTGGCAACACGCTTATGATCAGGACACTAATGAACTAATGTATAATGATAGTTGTATTCCTAGAGTACGATTCACCCAAATAGACAAATAAGTGACCCATTCCTAGCCCTATTGCCAACTAGGTATTATTTGTGGGGCAATTTTCACCGTGAGAGAGTAACTTTTATTAATAAACTCATTCCTACGATCCTGTTCGAGATTGATTGCAGATGTCCACGGGCAGCTGCGGCCACTAGAAACTCTTGCCAGCCCGAGTTCTACTTTCGTCACATAAAAAAACCATCATCATCGAACGTTGGCATAGTTAAATAAATTATAATGCGCAATTCGTACACATATATTATACAAAATTGAAATAGTCAACACAAGTAGAACTTCAGTGTCTTTGAGATCGGATACATCTGAATCTGAGCAGCGTTCACTTAACATTGGATAGCCTACGTCTTTGACATACATAAAGTCTTCCTCGTATAACAGTTACTTGTTGCACAGACTTATTTTTAGCTGCAAATTAAAATGCAATAGTCATATTTTTACGACAAAGGAAATATCGTAGTACCTGAACGTTTGTACGGAGGGCCTGGAATCGGTCAAATCTGAAGGTATTCTTATTTCAAAAAACGACTTAGTTCTGTTTTAGAACTATAGAAAACAAGTCAGTATTTAGGTTATAGGTACACTTGTAATGGTGACACACGGTTTGCTACCTGTTCTTGAGGAAAATGCAAGTCCGAACATGATGAAACACGTTGAAAGCATCAAAACCATAAGAGATGGGAACTGAAATGAGCCCAGACGAGGCAACTTTATATTATTATGACGCAACATGAACGCAAATTGTTCAATAATAATTGAGGGTATCGGCCAAGGCGGTGTCGGACTAAATTCCGAAAGATCTTGACGACTCATCGACTCATTGCTCTCACTACACCGGAAGCCCCGCGTTACAAGCGTGTCTTCAATCTATTGAAATATTTTTATTCATGTATTTTCGTAGTTAAAAAGCCGGCGCCAATATTGAAATATTTTCTTCGAATGTTTTCTGTTTGCAGCCTGATATTATTATTGTTGTTTGCTTTTGTATTTTGTATTTTTAACGCGCAGACGAAACGAGACACAAGATAAATTTAATAGCGATAGCAAATGAGCCGTTTTGAAGAATACTTTCATAAATCACAACTTGTTTGCACTTGTATAAAATGTTTTATTAAATCCAAATGCAAAATTATTAAAAGTAATATTTTCCTTTTTTTTGTGTTGTAATTCTGTACAAGTAATCTTTTTGAATTTACAACTTACAATTGTATTTCATTAATGCAAAATAGATCCATCTTGTATCATCATACGATAAAATACTAGAACCCGAGTCCTAAATAACAAAGAACTTACGTCTATATGCGACTCGTGTAGGTGTTTCGTAAACTGAAAACTACTTCCGCTATATCAGCCAATGCGTAGTCATCATCTTGACATATAGTTCTGTATTATAATTTAATATTTTACGAGTCTCGTGAAGCTCTTCGAGTCTTTTAGTTCAACGTCCCCTCAAGGGAACTAGGAAGTTGGCCATCGCAATACTGCGATAAAAACTTGAACCTACTCGCAATGTAATCGTCTGTTATTGCTGAGCCTGATTTGAATTTATTGTATATAAAAAAAAAGTATTAAATCTTAGTCGTATGCATGTTAGTGTTGTAGAGAAACCGGTTTAATAAACTGTGACATCATAAAATTTACGAACACCCAACACGCTTTTTTGCTATGGCGTATGAGTGTTGTCCCCAGAAAAAGATCTTGGCTATGTAGTCATCCAAGGAAAACCTTTGCACATGTACAGCTTTACAGGAAAGTGTTGCATATTATAAAAACATGTTCTCTTTTTGAAATAATATTTTCTTACTAGTTTTATATTAAACGCTTTTAGTTACGAACTTTTTGAGCTTTTACATAGGTAACGCATAACATGGTAACTTATAAGGAAGGCGTAAACGAGATCCACTTGTAATAAGTTTACATAAATGAATGAAGCCAGGATGTGTATGTGTTAGAAAAAAGTAAATGATTTCAAAGTAAGTTGTAAAAAACTAACATCGGTCAGTACTACTTGCACGAAACTCAAGGCTCTGCGCCATTGTGGACGCAGTGAAGTAACTTATGCACATATTTGAATAAAAACCTTAAAAGGACGACAAGTTTATCTCGCTACTTAAACAATGTGTTTACACATCAATAGTTACGTTTAAATAAAATTAATATATGATTACCTTCATTATATAGTTTTTCCTAGTTCATTAAGGATCATTTTTATTACTATTATAGGATTATTGCATTTCTGTTTTATTATTTCCTGAATATTATATATGTATATCCTACTGTATGGGATTAAAACATAAAACACAAGGTAACTCCTTAGTTAGGATCCTTATCCTTAATAGCCAGAATGTACTTCGTATGTAACTAAATATATGTGTATTATGATTTTCTTTATGAACGACTGAATTTTTTTTTTTACTATAACTTAGGTAATTAAAATCTTCTGTACGAGTTATTAAGTAAATATTTATTTGTATTTTATTTTGGGTATCGTTTCCTTCATGAATCAGGAAATGGAGCAAGCTCGAGGCGTCTCTTAGCGGCAGGTAGACATTCCAGCCCAGCATTTTTTATTACCTAAAAATCTATTGCTGTACAACAATTACAATTAAATAAACCACTTTACTTGGTGAGATATTTGGCACTCGGTGCTTTCTGCCTACCCCGTTAGGGACCTGGCGTGACGGTACGTTGTTGTTGTTGTTTATTTTACTTGGTAAAGGATCAACATATAAAAAATATCTTTTATATTTAGCCATAATTCAACTTACTTTATGTAACTTTTTTTCAATTTAATTAAGGTTCGGCCCAGATCACATCAAAGTTGTATTTTATGTAGGTATGTACAACATTATACTCGCGTTCTTGTCAAGAAATTGAATGGCAGACGGCATAATGATTTTGTAAGCAAGTTCTGAATGGTTGAGCCGTCCGAGGGCGCACTCAATGGGCAAGCGCACGTTATATATGTACTATACCTACGAATTGTAGCTACACCTATTCATATATTCATGTTTGTTGATTAAACTGACGATGTATGGAAAAGACCGAATCAGAAGTGCTCGAAATCTACGATTCATTTCAAAACATCTTTTACGAATATAAAGTGGCTAATAATCGTGCAATCTACTAGATTTTAAGTGACCGTTTCGTTTAAGACTTCCGCATTAAAGTGTAGATAAAATCAAAAATATTCAAAGGACAGTTTGTGCTGTCCTTTGAATACATCAACATGCCTATGTGTGGAACTATTGTTTCTAAGATAGAGTTGATAATGCTACGTCTGACCAGACTGCTTATTGCAATGCAAATTTACCTCGGCAGAGTACCTACGTGGCTATATTTTAGAAGAAGTTCAAACCTTGGCCTTGGCAGTCGCTAAATGGAGATCTGCTGGTGTTACGTTGCCGAAAAGCAGCAGCGCATTGTTATACTACGGTGTGAAAAATTTATATGCATAGTTAACGACAATTTTGGGACTGATTTCAAGATTGATTCAGTTCTTCAATTTAATTCAAATACGAAATGTGTTTTACTGTCCGCCTGCTTGTTTTATTCTGGAATTTAAAAAAATATTCGTTTAACCACAGTTTAAAGATTTGCTCGGTTTCCGCTTACACATACACAAGGAAAGGTTCAGTTTATCTCTACCATAGAATGATATTCCACAATATTGACTAAAGGCTCGGCGTATATATGACCCGGTGTCTGCTGGTGGGGATTCTCGTAGGCGTGTCGAATTGAGGTGACGAAACGGCAACGCTGTGCAACACTTATTGTGAAAGAGGTATTGACGTGGAGGCGAACTCGCCTCCATGGCCAAATCGTATTGTTTAACGTCTTACATAAAGGTTGCAATTTATTTACCATAAGTTAACACGTCGTCTCGTAGCTCATAAAATAAGTGTCGAAGATTCCCCATGCTTTTGGTGTATTATGATTTATATGTATTAATAAAGCACAAAAAGTGTAGGACATGTTCATAGAGCGAGATACTCCAAAAACTTATATTTATTTAACATAATATTCTTTGTAACTTTTTAAAATGTCATTTTTATTTTAAATTTGAAGCATGCAGTTACATATTTAGTTATAGTCGTGAAGCTATTGATCAGCTTATAAAAAGCTCTCTTTACATAGAAGGAATGGACTACATTGTTTGAAATGAACCATGCAATATAGAATACAATATCTCAGGAATAAACTCCAATGACTGAATAATTAGATGATCAATTTAAAAGAAAGAAAGGAACCACTTAGTCCGAAAGTTTTTTTTTAATAATTTCTTAATTTCATAATGAGTCCTACTTGGTTTTTATTAAAACAATTTCAGGGCAATCTCTTTAATCTACATAGAAAAATTACTGTAAAAGTTGAAAACGTGACACGATATTCTGGTCAACTGGTCGGGAGTGCGGAACGAATATTATCAAAAAACAAAACCCATTTTACAGGCCGGGTTAATATTTTGGAAGTATAGATTTAAAGTTGACCGCGTAATACAATTCGCAATAATTTGTCAAAGAACAAAACAATCTAAATCGACTACTGAGGCAATTTCAATTTTCGCAGTTTCACAATTGATATTTCGGTAAAAGTGTAGACAAGAAATTTATAGCACCGGTCAGACATTAAATTGTGGTCTACGCCGGCTGCAAACGACTCACGTAGAAGGTGGTACTGGCCAGAGATATCTTCACGTAACTACAGGCGGACTGGAACATGTTACGTCATTCTGCTTCAGTGCGTGTTGGGTGAGACACGAGACATGATCGCCCCAAGCAGAACGACTACATTCAAATACTGTCCAGCAGAAGCAATTCACTCCGTCTCCTACATAGCGTAACTGCACGTACAATTTTTATCAAAAACTAAATTTTATCAGCGTCATTTTGCCAAACACGCCAATCCTATCCTTCAAATCACGAACAAATATCTTGGCTGCAATCGTAGCCCACACACAAATTTAATATAGGGTTATAAATAATATGTTATCAATACGAAATACAAATAAGCCTTTTACTGTTCAAACAAATCCACTTATGCGTGTATATGAAATATGAGTATTGCGGGGCGCTCTTAAATTAATAGTGGTATCTATGCGAAGATAACACTGTTGTTATCAATATCAAATTCGCCGCGTATGTTGTTACCAATCGGTAGAAATAATGAGTTTGACCTAATTAGCAGCATGCGTGTAAATGATCCATCTGCCTTGTATGTAAATCGAGCGCTTCTCAATTAAAAACGATTAAGGACACGAAAACGTGAATTCTGAAAATATGTTGCTGAAGACAGGGTATGTCTTTGACTAAATGGTATAAAGATACTATTAAAAAAAATATTATGCTAAACATAATAAAGTTAGCAAATATGTGCAACTGTCTCCAATGTAACCAATCTGAACATTAATTAAGTAAATTTAAAAAAATCTTCCTATAAGCTAATTTAATTACGTTTGATCCTCCGATTTGAGTTGAGTATTATGTATATTTTCAGAGCTGTTGGGTATTGACCTAATATTTTCTCGGGTTAATTAGTGATATGGCTTATCTATGTTACTTCCTTGCATAGTACGAACGTAATTCTGTCAAAATAGTTACTAAGGTTCTTGTTTATCAAAATGACGTTTAAAAAAATTCCTTACACTAATTACGACTTAATAATATTGTTCATCATATTAAATTGTCAAGTATGACATCCTTAGCAGCAGTATATATTTCGTACAACAACAACTAATGGATCAAGTTTATTCCAACAAGTTTAGTCCAATATTACAACAATGAATGGATCAAGTTTATTCCAACAACAAGTTTAGTCCAATATTATTACAACAACGAATGGATCAAGTTTATTCCAACAACAAGTTTAGTCCAATATTACAACAACGAATGGATCAAGTTTATTCCAACTTTGTAATATGATTAGGTATACTATTACATCACTCCACTGTTGTAGGCGGCAGCTTCCCCGCTCATACGTCAAAATCGTCATCAAAAGAACTCGACCAGACGACGTCATTATACTGGCAATCCCGCGTTGGCTCGGCGATGATTAATACATAGGAGGTAGCCGAAAGGCTCAATAGCCAATTACATCGTATATACATAATGCTATAGAAAACTTTCAATTGGAACAGAAAGTACGGTGGACCAATGCATAAAACTACGATTTAATGTGTGATAAATAATAGTTATGTCAGTGCGTTAAGTATCAACAATTCAATACATTTTTACAGATTACATGATCTCTTGAAATAATATCATTAAGCGAACAGTGTCTTCAGTTTAAAATACATACTTATGATCCTATTTGATGTATAAAAGTTTACTTGCAACTGTGTCATACTAATATAATATGTATATTTAATAGATTTTCCTTCCTTAAAACGCTCACTGTGATATAGAATGCTATTCAATTTTCATAATACAACTCGATAATAACTAATTGGTTTACGTGAGCATTCGATCAGCGCAAGTGACGTGGCGACCACCTCCGATTTCTCGCTAACGAATGACTAACACTCTGGTTTTGATTCGACATAATTTTTAGACCATGCTCAAGTTGGTGAACGTATTATGCGGCAATTGTGGGCAAATTACACATTCATACATTTATTTCTCTACGCTTACGTTTATACGGGTCCGCATCAAAGACAAATTGAACATAAATGTATGCTGTAATACGAGATTAGATAATCAGAAATCTGCTGTGTTGTTAACACGTTATCAGACGACTATATCGGTTGAGGAAATGTAGAAGTAATACGGCCTCAATGATTAAAGGCGGCGTCCCTATTCAACAGTACGTTTCGTACTAAATCGATTCTTATCTTAGTAAATAGTAGAACGAGTACAAACCTGATAATGAAAACCGCTCGCTTATTTTGGCGACACGACAGAGAGCGTAAACAGAGTCGCGTCGTCGAACGTCCGGACGCAAGGGCATTACTCTCCCGTCGCCGGTACAAGAGATTTACATAAAAACATCACATTTCCACAGAAACACACACGCCTTCAGATCCGATAGCGCGATAAACATCTGCGTCATTCCGTATACGAAGCGAGGAGGATAATAATATTATTGTGTTTTGATCAAAGTTGAATAACAAATCCATGTGCACATCAAAAATAAACTGAAAACGTTTTTTGTATTTCGTTAAATGGTCGTTTTTTAATTGAATTGTGTCCATTTTTTATTTTTTTTATTAAATCTTAAAACAATTTTTGTTTTAATATATATAAAGCATAACTTTTAATTCTACAGTACCTACTGATCTGTTAATTTAGACAAAGAATCGTAATAACTTTTAATTTGCATAGTACAAGTTAATT
This sequence comes from Agara belti belti, assembly GCA_018245935.1. NCBI lineage: Eukaryota > Metazoa > Arthropoda > Insecta > Lepidoptera > Hesperiidae > Agara > Agara belti. The sequence continues at coordinate 1,214 of DWEM01001188.1, read as the reverse complement.
TCAGTGATATTGTTATACAAATAATAGTGAATTATAATGCAACACGTTCGCGATTTCACACTGAGACCAACCAAGGTGGAAGTCATTAAGTTTGTTCATCTACAAGCCGTTTCGTCATTAGCTTATGTAACAGAATTATATAAGCTTGCTTGTAGTGCACGGTCGTCAGTTAGTCTATAATATAAATAATGTAGCGGACTACCGTTAAACTCTTACCTGCATAATTTTGTAACAAACTACTTGGACGAAACAAATCGTACTATATATGTAATACATACGTGTACTGTTCTGGTGATATTATTTAACACGATATGTAAGTGAGGCATATGATGAAACTGTCAAGCAATAATTTTATCAATGAACGAAGCCTTTCCATCTACACGTAACTAGTAAAACAGTTGACTCATTATGCAAAGGAAAATAAATAAAGATCATTTCGCAGAGCTACCACGTAAAGCGACGATTAGTCATTTGGCAAAGGCAATCACTCAATATATGATATGATTATTCTTGTAACAATATTGCTGATAGCATAATCGTTTATAGATTTGTAAATACCATCCGAAACTTTTTCCGGCACACTATGATTTATTTTCCTTATGGTTTGCCCCTAACTTGAAATTCAAGTGAATGAGTCGTGTTTCTTATTAATATTCTCGGGAATTCCTAGCAGTTTTGTGTGAGTGTTTCATCATATATTAGCTGTATTATAGCAGGCATTCCGCTTGTGTATGTATAATGCAAAATAGTACGACCATATGTAATGTACGAAGTGCGTCTACCGTTTAATAATTATTATTACCACTTATATTTTATCATACATACTCACCCTCGGCGCAAAGTTATTAACCGCGTGAATCGTAGTGAAATCTGGCTTAGTGAAAGTGTATATCGCAACGTGTAGGCAGATACGCATAGAGTCAGGTGCGAGCTCTAGAATCGGTTAATACTGTACGTTGTGTATTAAATATAATAATATTAATGATGCAGCAAAAATAATGTGTGTTTTATGATGCTTAGAATTTATAATTGCAAGTAATAATTGCCATTTCTGTGATGCCTACATATATCGTGTTCGATCGGGGAAAGAAAACGCACGTATTAGGAAAAAAAATATTACGTTTATTGCAACATCGCAATTCGAAAGCACATACTCGTACCGTACGCGCACTCCGACAACGTAACATAAAGTCACATGAATAGTCCATAAACAC
>DWEM01001187.1:0-15159 GCA_018245935.1 Agara belti belti | reverse complement strand
AAGATTTAAGCATACATAGGAACATAGGGGCAGAGAAAGCGACTTTGTTTTATACTATGTAGTAATTAAATATGGCTAAACAACCACTTTTATTTATAACAAAATACTGGCAATTATTTTGAAAGTTCTGAATATTAATTACGACTACATTCATCCAAAAAAAAATACTGTCTCAACTTCAAGCCAAAATCGTGTATAATACACGTATCGAGATCATTAGACTGGATTAGCTTAACTAATGGAATCTACTTGTTGTACAACTCAACAGGCGTCCGGTCTAACCGTAAATCCTTTTAGTGCACCCCAGCGGGAACCAGAGCCAACGACACTCACTCTTCTATTTACGATTGCAATACTTTCAGGCTACTTACTACGAGTAGCATAAAAAGAAAACCTGAACTTATGCGTATACCTATGATATTGAAGTAATTGTGAATTATATACCCGCAAATTTCTAAATGTGCAGTGATATAGCCTTTTAGGATTTGGAAAGAATAGTTTATATTTATTAGGTTTAATGTTCTTCAATGAGAAACCTTCAGATTTTTTACAAAAATCAGTGTAAGTACATTAGTGTTTATATTTTTACATCTATTTCTGTGGTACATAATTTCGGATATCGAAGATATTGTGCTATCTAGATATCCCGTGACCCTAGTATACAATAGTATTCTCTTGTATACAATAGTATTTAAGTCCATTAACAAGCAACTTCGAATTCACTTAGAGGTGTATAAAAACTGCATCAGTATGAGAACACTCTGAATTAGATTTTCTTGTACTGTTCATTTCATTTGATTTTAACGTACTTTTTCACATTAGATCTTAAGTAAAAGCAACATACAATTTGAAAGTTTGTAAGAAAATCCACTAGGTTAGCACGAACCACTAGATTTAGCTAGGTCTTACGGATTATTATATTATCTGATGGCTAGTGATAAAATGATACGGTTCCCGTAACTACCCAGTTATAATAAACTGCGTGCAGGTGCAGCAAAATGGCGTCACGTGCGTCCAATAGTTGTTCATAATGGACATTATTATATGGGGTATTTCAGAAGCATCATTAATGTTCTACTTTTGAAATAACTCAAGATAGCAATGTTACAGTAACGTTACGTTACGTTTAACCTATTTTGGATATATTTCAGTAGACCGAAGTTGAGTTTCTTTTACAGATAGGTACATAGCCCACTTACATTTAACAGTTAACATTATTGCAACTGAATAATTCATTTGCAATCAGTAAAGTCACAATTAGTTATAGGTATAGTATTATGTTTAAGGTGAATACGATATAAAGGAAGTAGGTCTACTGTAATATTGTCATCGTATTAAATTAACATATGTTTATTTTTGCTTCATTAACACCAATATAATTACGGAATTCCTATATCTATACAGATTGCTTATTATTACGTGCAAAATGCTAAACAGATAGGTAGCAATGAATCAGTGTGGTACTGATAGTTGTCTTAATATCTTACGAAAGTTAGAAATTAGTTAAAATAATAGAATCCGTTGTTACAAAAAGAGCCTTAATACAAACTTTTAAAAAAGTGCTAAAACTTATAAAAATACTATATTCTATATGATTCATTTTATTATCGCAATATATTCGTTACGGTTATCGTGATATTCGTCGAAATAAACTTACGTCTTAAACGATTAGGTGGTAGACGGAACACTAACATTAAACCGAATATATCAATGGTGGAGTAACAGTAACCAAATTTATATTCCTTTCTTTTAATATTTCCTTATCGGTAGACACACGGAAAACGCAAATTGAAAGTAAAATAAGTAACCTAATATCGGAACGGAAATACGCTGTAGATTTAAATGAACACAAATTGTATTGGAACATGTGCCCCGAAATTCGATTGTTCCTTGCGTAAAAACAGACGAAAAGCTTGTTGAATTCGTTTGATACGTTTTCATATAATACCCACATCAAATGTAATAAGCAAAGAAATTTCTTAAAAGAATGTTATTATGTATGGACAATATTAGGTATATTTCTCGTATACTAAGCACAAACTCAAAAATTGTCCAGCTCAGCATGTATTTCGGTCGGTATATGAATTTTGATAGATCTTTCCATGATTTAATTCACGTTAAACAGTTAATCTCGTTTCCAATCGACTATTATGAAATTGTCAATACCTTAACTTAGCTCGTTAGGATGGGTGGAACCAAACGATAGTGGAATTAATTGCTCATATATACTAGTCACATACAATCAAGTTCTGTACTAATTCTCTATTATGATTCTCTGTAGGTCTACATAACAACAAAAGTAGGATATATGTATGGTATGAAAAATTCTGATGAAACGCTTTAAGTCAACTGAAAAACCACGCGATGACAGAAATGAGAAACGATGATATGATCTTGGAAAGTAGATTTATCTTGACGGACCAAGCTCATTTAGAACATACAAAAGTAGGTATATGCTAAATAGAGGAAGTTTTATTCTTCACATTTATCGGACACACAAAGTTCATTTTGAGAAACTCAGAATTTATTTACCCTTAACGAAAGCGTCGCCACCCCTCGAAGCCTAACTTTTTTATAACCTTATGAACTTAAAGGTTTCTTTAAGCTCTGACCCGAAATTACTGACCTTCCAAAAATTAGTCCAGCAATAGAGCTTATATTATGTACCTACTATATAAATGAAACCTCGAGCATCTTCATGAATTGCGAATATAATTCAACAAAGTAAAATAAGTATTGTATATTATTTATACATCTTACAAAAACATTGAATTTATTCATCTATAATGAGTATAACATCTACAGAATTTTGTTTGGAACGGTAATCCTATTAACTCAGAGAAAGGAGCGACCACTATTGGTATAAGCTGGGCTCGAAAAACATTGAAATATGTACCTCTAAGCGATGTTTCCTATAAAAGCGTTTGTTTGTGTTTACGTTTACGTACATTTGAAACGAAATCGAGGTAAAAGGATTTGAAAACGCTTTGATGTGAAAAGCCGCTCCGAGACGCATAATCCATTCGTAAATACGGGACGGTAAGTGTATGTTAATATTTTATTTAGTTGCTTATCGCTTTGATCGATAAAAGTAGGTACACATTTTGTCCCATTTCACATAATTCGTAATTGGAATTCTATACTTTATACAACTGTAACATGCTGAGGCACATAAATAACAAGCGTGTAAGAGCAGGTACGGTAAACTCACAAAATATTCCAAGCGATTCCCAAGCGATTAATGTTCACAATGTATAAGAAATAATACAGTAATTTGGTATCAGAGAGTCTACATCAAACGTATTATGATTCAAGAATTCCTATTTAGAAATATTAAGAAGAAATAATAGAAACAAGTAGGTACCTAAGTTAAGCCTTACAAACGTTCGATATAAATTTAACAATGTTCAAAAACCAATACTTCTCCCTACCACTTGTAAATAACTTCACAAGGTTATCAAAGCAATGCTAAGACTCGGCACAAAAACTTTGAATAATTTATTAAAGTTGCAAGGTAGGGCGGAAAGCACATCAAAGAGGCTTAAATACTCAGTCAATACGACCTTCAATTTATACAACTTTCGATAAACATACATAGCAGCAATAACCGGAGACTCGAGGGCGCGAGAACTTTGTCCGCTCGTATTTGGTCACCTTGGTGAATTGTGGTCTTGACCCTTCTCATGACTTTTGAGAGAAGACCCAGAAGTGGGAAGGTAAAAGATTGTTGATGATGATTAAGATATACTAATACAAGTCGTATATGTCACTAACTTTGACAGAGTATTTACAAGTTACTCCACCATGATGTATGGAAGTGTTCTATTTATATATACAGTATTATTTTACAACCTTCCTCCCTTTCCTGTCCTTCTGACGCTATTAACAATATCAGCACAATAGCTAAAACTTCAACAATTAGACATACTTCGATGTGAAACTCAACGCAAAATATAAGGTCAACATTTTTGTATTCCATAACTGATTCATCACGAAACACCATAATTGACATACGAAACAATGTTAATTGGGATCGTGGCACCTTGTCCCCCCGATTTAAGTTCAATAGTAAAATACACCTTAACGTGGTGAAATAAGGTCTACTTACCTGTTAGCAAATCTTTCTATATAGAAAATGTATTGACCGAACCAGTTTCACATTTTGTTTTCGTTTTTGTCGTGCCAATAGAAACGTACCCTAAACTAAACGGACATCATTGATTTATGGAACGGCCCTATTGTTTTAATAACTTGCTCTTCAGTAACAAAGTGAATTTTAGGTAGTATTAAAGGGATCAATGTAAAGTTTAATAATTTAAACTTTACCGTAAAATATAATGTTAAGGGTAAACGTAATAGAACAACAAAACTACACAAATAATATCATCTTTACGCATTTGCGAATACCTTTTTTTATTGCGGATATTTGTTTTGATAAAAATGTTGTACGTATAAATTATTTTTCGGGTTTATTTTATTCCGGGTCCTTTTTTCACCTGCCAAGCACCACCCTAGTAACTATGTATACAAAATGAGTAGTCTTCATCACGCAAAACATATTATTCCTCCCCTGTTGCGTACATATTTCCCCTATAACGAAGAAACTTAAGGCTCAGTTCTACCATGCTGCCCCAGAAGGAGGTTAACAGACTTCATGTACCTTAAAGGATATAATGAAGGCCCTTAAAATGTCCAAGTATCCACACGATATTTTTCTTCATTGTTATAGCAAGACATATTTTCTTAGAACGAAATATTACTCGGTAAAGTCACGAGATACAGTGAATTAAGATAAACGAATATTAGTTACATCAAATTAGTGACAATAATGTAATATCCAGCTTTGGCAAACTACTGCATAAATATGCTTTTGATGATCTGCGGTAGTTACTTACTACTTAAGAATAGCTGGCTAGCATTATGCTACTTCCATTACACATCAAACGGTATAATGCTGGACAGGCCACGTACTACCGTTACAAAGATTAATGCGATACATTGAGAATAACTCTTACCATGGTTATTTTAAAATTATATTCGTGGAGGGAGTTTAATAAAAACTGAAACGCGTATAATTCAGTCTTAAATTTCGAGGCTTTTGTTAAAAACGGTTCATAAAATTTGTCAGCTCAGGTGGCTGTAGATTATAGCCGGGCCATAAATCTCTAAAAGTAATGTTTTGGTGCTTTCAGAATAATAAAGATTTACGTGAGTACTGTGAAGTATCGAGAAACAGTTAAGCTATTAACTAGGTGTAATCTACGTCTTGGCTATTAAAGTTTCAAAATAATAACGTTAAATAGGTCGGTATATCCGAGCCTATTATTATGGAGCTAAGCTATTACATTGACAATTTTATGAAACGCTATTCAAGTTTTGGAAACGAAAGCCATACAATGCGAGCAGTCCCATTAATTGATACTTACTGTTACGTGTTTGTTAGTAGCAAATGCTAAGACTGATGTAAAGGAGTTAGGTATTTTCTCTCATCTTATACTATCACAAATGTACATGTTCTTTCCTGTTATTTTGTTTTATTATTCTAGGAATTTAAAATAGTTATGTTTCTAAGACATTTTATCATGTAACGTTTCAATATTTTTAAAATGAATATAAATTATACTATTCAACATATCACACGCAAGTTTAAATATCATAAAATAAACGATAAAGATAAAATTAAAATCAAACGCTCGAACACAGCCATGTGTAGGCTCTTGGCCATTTTGGAGATTTTCTTTCTAATTAAAGACCCTCGCAATTAAGGATTGAAATTTCATTACAGAGTACTAGAGCTGTGCAAAGGGAAATTAGCTTTTATTTCTTCAAAGATAATTAACTTAAAAAGTTGATAATTACTAGCGTCTGATTCCAAAAGTGTAATAGGTGACTGCAGTAACTGACGGTTAACGGATCAGAAAACAACCGCGACAAACTCATAGCGCCATAAACTGCTGATCTGATTGCTTTGCAACCGGCTCGAGTCGATCTCATTTCAACGACTTAATATAATTGTCTCAGTTCGACATAGTCACTGAACTGATACTAGCTGAAGGGTTGTATTGTTTATAATAACGAACACCAACAATGGTTTCATATCATAAGTTCTACTTTGACGAACAATTTTTTATAGCTGACTGACTTCTCTGAATCAAACACGACATTGCATCTTAAAGCAGCGGAGCAATTTGTTATCTCAATATCGTGTATGCAAATATTCTTATTTATGAAATAAGCACCTACTAGATAAAAGCATCCATGTATAAGATATAAGATATAAGAACTACTGACGTCAAAATATATGTCTTATAACAAAATAAATAATAAATGCTTTTACCTTATTCTCTTTAATAAACATACTATATAGCATAGGTAAAACAAAATGACAGAACAAATTTAAATCCGTATTCTATTACGCAGATGTTTCACATCGCATAAATTATGAACATAATGAGATTAGTCGTTCTGCGTGCACGTAAAAGCGTACTCAACGAGCTGATTTTAAGGGTCTAACATGTTCATTAGGGAAACACAAATGTATGACGTGTTTATAACGTAAATATTGTGTGTTGACTAGTTGGCAGACTTCCTTTTAAACGTTAGTGCTGGTAATGAGTTATTCCCGCGTCGACGGGGTTTCTGGAACATTCTGAACCACGCCGTCCACACCTCGGCAGCGAGGGTTAGTGGGGTTAATACGATTTAGCTGCAAAACCTTGTTCTTTAACAATTGTTACCTAACGATAACAACTGGTATTGATTACTTAAAGTGCCCTCTGAAACACGGAATACTCGCGAAGATTCGCCACTAGCGGTAACCCATCCCACTGTTTAACTTTACTTCTATTTGTAATCAAATTATTCTACGTTACACAAGGTCTTTAACCACGTTAACAACAATGAAAGAAAATGTAAAATATCGATGCTAAGGACTATGCATTCGCTTAGTACAGACCATGGAAACAACACAAGGTAAAATTAACAAATATTTATTATTCCTTAATGCTAAATTCATGCTAGTGTTTGGGGTCATCTGTGTAAGGGAACTTTTGTATGCAACGCTTTGCCGCAAAGAACAGACTACCCCGAAATTAAGCAAGGATCAAAAATTTGTTAACAGATGGCTACTGCCTAGCGACCACAGTAAATAAAATTTACAGAACAAATATTATTATTATTTCATAACAATGAAATTTATTAATAGTGATGTTATTTTATTTTTATATACTAAAGATGCTTGAATTTTCTTGTAACAATATTTATCTTTGACGGTACAAAACGTGTAAATAATAAACTGTGGCAGTCGAAAGGTCATTCAAGTTTGCTCACGGATATTGAATTTTTTTGATAACTGTTCGCCTACGACTGTTGTGACGTGGGTCTCAATGGTAAAGAGTGGTTTTCATCGGTATAACGCCGCAACTTGATTGACTTTTTCATAATACCGCTCAATTCTAGGAGCTTAATTAAAAGACTTGATCATTAATTCTGAAAACAGCTTTCCACTTATTATATAGAAGCTGAAACATTTCATACAAAGAAAAACAAAAAACATATTGTCTCAAAGTTTATTTTAGAAGAAATAACTCTATGCCTAGGTGCTTATATTATCACTTAATTTTATAGATATTAGAATATGCTTAAAAGATCGTCAAAGCTTTTGAAATATTTTATTACTTTAACCGACAGTATTGCATGAAGAAAACGATGATGTAATTAATTTAACATTTCTATTATAACACTTCTAGATTATTCCTGAATTCCATTAAAAAACTACATATTTTGGAGTTCCAAATCCCGAGTTGGGATCGGTGCCTAATTTTGTACAGAAAATGACAATAACACTTTTAATGACATATGTAATCGGCATAGCAAAAAAACCACAGCAATTATTTTATGAGACGATGAAAATAACGAAAACTATATTTTGAGTAAATTAAAATAATACATTCATTGTCTGTTACAGTTGACCTTCCGTGAAAATGGGATATTGAAATCGGTAAGTAACCTTTTTTATTGTTTCACGGCCGTAACCAACGTAATTTAATTATGCAATAAGAAAGATTTTTAAAACGTACTACTTAGGTTCAGGGTGCAGTACCCTATCAGCTACATTTCAGAATTTACCTTACTAAGTATTTCTAACGGCTTTGATACCATCCTTAAATAAATAGCTTAAAAAATCTCTATTAATAATAATCATTATAATACCTAGTGGTATTAATCAATATAATATCCTTCGTATAACATAACTTTATAATGTACAATGATTACAATACCAAAATATTTTAATATCGCAAAGAATAATTTCAAGGTAGGGTAGACACCTATCTTACTTATTGTTGTATGTCTGAGTTGGATTAAATAATATGAGTATAACTATGCCAATTCACGTGTAGCCGAACTAGCTGACTCCGCTTCCCTTGTTCACCGTTCACTAAAGAACACGCTACACAGTTTTCTATTTTATTCGTTTTAAAGTATTTAGACCCGAGCGCGGTTCGATTAATTAATTAGCGCAGGAAGAATTAATGCCGAAGATTTCACATGTTTTTATTTCAGTGTGTTTAAACAGATAAAATAAACACCACAGTCATATAAACTATTCTTACTACTTGAATCGAATTAAAATCATATAAAATTTAAAGCACGGTTTTTTTTTATCGCTAGATATCTCTTCCAATGTTCTCTGGATGTTCTGTTAAATAAAACAACAGCAGTTTGTGGAATTAATCTAAACAAGAATAAAAATTCAACGGTATCATATAGATAATCATAAACGAATGGGGAAAAAAATGAAAACATGTATACCGTGGTTATAAAATCGCAGACTAAAGCAACCCCTATTAAAGAAATTATTCGTTTTCCATTCACTGGAGACACACTTTGCCTGCCGCAACCCATCACTGATTTCGTGACTTTCACGAAAAGTAACATATTTATTGTTATTATTAAATACACGGGAAATAACCTCAACGAGAGTATCGAATTCGATATTGGATATAGGCCGTCGATAATCACGTCGCTAATTAATCTGATCACGAGCATCGTTGCGTATGCCACGGCTGCAACCGTACGTTTTTCAGAACTAACATTACCCGTGTATATCAACACTAGCTTCAAATACGCGAATATTGTAGCACACAACGACCAGCATATTGACGTAAGGAATAAGTATCCGTTAAGTAACACAACAACGTTGTGTATACTATCCGAAAAGTCATTGAAATACACCGTGAACACAGCAATGGAGATTAAATGAAAATTCGCCGTAACAATTTGGTTGACAATAATAAAGTTGTGAAGCGTACGCCATCTTGGCATAAGACACCATGTTGTTATACACGCGGCCGAACATGGAAGCGACAAAATAACTGCAATCAAATGTAACAATTTTTCCGTTACATTATCCTCTAATATCGTTGCCATTTCAGAATATGTATAATACTTGCGCCAACTTTCCCTTTTACTGTATATGACTTTGTGACTGTTTCTACTGCACGACGCATGTAAAACACATGTAACTAATAGTTACCTCATGTACGTGCTGTTTCGTTTATTCATTCGATAGATATAATGGATCTATCTACTGCAAGCGAAAATATATTTTATTTAATAATTTTCACTTTGATGCACAATCATATCCCATATTTTACTCCCCTAAGGCATCAATTTCAAAAGAAGGCAGTGTCTGTATCAGTCAGTTTTAACTTCTAGTTTAGACGATAGGAGAATGTGAAATGTCGCAATTAAAGCCAATTACGGTATAGCAAACTACGTTCAGAAATTTCGAGATATTCTTGAGCAAGTGATCGCTAAGCAGCAATTTTCGTTTTTTCCGAACATAACATTAACCTGGCAGTTGTCATCATTAAATTACTGGAAAATCTTTCCGGAGTCGGAAGGGCACTTCAACAATTTCTGAAGAACGAGATAACAATAAGCCGTATCTGTGCAAAACCACAGCAGAACAGCAGTTATTTTTTTATTCTGTACTAGCGTCCTCATTGTGATAAACTTTTTGTAGATAATGATATATTCTACAAAGCCCTAGTACATTAATTTGATATATCATCAACAGCTTTAGCAGCACACGCGATGTAAGGAATTTTATTGATCATTCATTTACACTTTGGGTTAGATTATTGAAGTTTTAATAGGTATCCGTATTGTTTTATAAAATAAATTATAACCTATGCCACATGTGATAACGTAGCATTCTACTGGTGAAAGAATTTTTAAAATCGGATAAATGGTTTTGAAGATTACCTTCTACATACAAAACTCACTCGCAAACATTATCTCTTAACATTATTAGTATAGATAGGCTAGCAGTTCATCGCACCGCAATCTCATATGACGTAATGCGATGATGTAGCATGCTGCCTGCTGCTTATGAGCATTTAATTTATGTAGTATTACGCAATTGCTTGGGGGAATAGGCGGTTGGGTTTAAACATATTAAAAATAAACAAAGTTTTACGTTTACCAGTATCAGCATTTAGTTGGTACTGGAAAACAACTAATAAGTATATATGTACATATAAACATAACAAAATTACCCCTCATTATAATTATCGCAGTGCCGTTAATCACTCACGATAATTACGTTCATAGCGTTGCGTTCATTACTGTACAGAGTTTGTTAACTATGATTTATTTTTATTATTAACTTGAAATTATATTTATCTACATGCAATACAATAAATACGGCTTGTGAACTACAAATCTGCTGATTTGAATTTTATATTCCTTGGGTATGGCATATTATGTGCTGTTACTAGTACTTGTTTTTCTGTGAGAAAATATCATCAAATTCAGTGACGACCAATTTAAAAGTATTGAATTGTATTGAAAAAAACTTGTTGGCTTACTAATGTAACTGCCAAATTCTTGTAAATAATATTGACAGAAAAGGAAGACTTGCAAGGAAGCAAGGAAAACCCGTAAAACTTGATGTAGAATAACCTAAAATCAGTCCTCTTTAGGCCTTTCATATGAAGCTCAGGCAATAACTAAAAAATATTTGTTAAATATACATAGCAATAAAGTTATACTACTCATATATAAGCATACGAGCTTTTCAAGCAAACCTTTTGATAATCTTAAAAATATTTCAAACTCTGTATCCATATTCGGACAAAATCTTACTGTTTGAAAACTCCATAATATGTATATATATATATATATATATAGGAGTTTTCTAAAGCCGATGCTATGTATTGAATGGGAGAGGATTGGGTCAAGTACGCAACAGCGTTCTCTCCCGGTAACTCTATAAATAGAACGAGGCCTCACGGTGCAGAATGAATTTACCTGGAAAATTCATTGTGAATATTTTGAATCGTTGGCATGGTATGCCAATTATATATATGCTTAGAGTAATTGAAGCCGGCAACATTTCAAACTCTACCTACTCCTTGCTTGAGTGGGCAGTTGTGTTAAAATTGAAATGAATATAAATTTTAAATGTGGCTGTAATGAAAATAGGAAAAAAGTCTACAAAAACTCTATAGAGCAACCTTGGCCGAGCTTTTTTTTATCAAGACAGCACTTTATCGTTTAATGCAGCGACACATTTGCCGAACGTTGGCGCCCATACTTCGTCGGCTGATTATTAATCACTGCGTCACGACATGCTTTTGGTTGGTGTGTCATTAGCTACTTACAAAACATTGCAAGAGTGTTCGACCGAACGTTCGGCGCCGTAGTTTAGGCAGATTTATCGTGACTAAGCTCTTGCGTCATGGCAATCATGGATGCATACAAGTTAAGCAAAATTAATAGACAGTTCTTTCGGAGATTTTCGCGTATCGTTTCACGAAATCCATTTCAGTTTCAGTTGATTATCGCTATCGCATATTGTTTATGCATCCTTTAGTTCTATAGGTAGGTAATGATATGAAATCGTAGTATTAGTATATAATAAGGTATTCAATAGCTTGTATTATTGCCGGTAATTAACTGTTGCTAGAATTTTATTTATGTGAGGAAAATATGACGTAATAAAGGTTAATACTCCGGTACTTATGAATAGATGGAGCGAAATCTGCTACCCCTCTCAAACCACTTAAGGCGCTACATAAATTATTACCCGCGGTTTGCTCAACACCCGAGTATATTAAAATAATCGCAGCGAAAACGTCTGCCTGACGCACTTTAAAACTCATTTTACATAGGTACATCTACATGAGCTATAGCGTAGATAAAATGGCTATCGGTAGTTTTTAACAGAAATAACAAAGGTTACAAATACTAACCGTAATCGATGATTTTAAGAACATGTTATAAATATTTCATTATATTTTATTACTAACCAGAATTCTCTATTGTAAATGTATGTCTATAAAGTTTTATTTTTCAAACAATATAAATAAGTGGCTCAAATTGATTTCAGGCGACCGATCTCTTTAGACGTCCAAACTTTCTGTGGGAATAGGATATAACGCAATTTTCAATATTGGAATTAGAATTTCTAAACTGTGATGTCTCTTCCAGGCCAACACGGAGGAACGTCGCCTGTTTTAGTACGTCTAAGTACAGTAGCATTCAAATTGCAATACAAAATGCTTTTTAGCAGTAAAAAAACGTGCAGCGGCCGGCAGCAGAAGCACCAGCTGCAGCTCCATGGTCGAAAGCTGTCCCAAAATGTGCTTATTGAAATATCACCTAGTATGGATCAAGCTTCAAACTTCCAACCTAAGACAGATATCCTGGCAGCGCCATAGACATATAGAAAACTCAAGTATGAAGACGCAGAAATATCTAAATTTAACACTTTGACGGCAGCTGACCGAGAATCGAATCCGAAACTTGCCCAGTTTGAGAAAGTGTGTCTTCCACCAATTACGCCACAAACCAGCGTCTACTAAATTCTTCCAACTTCGCCCAGCGATATTAATAAATATTCAACAGTCTAGAGACCTTAACGATACTCTTAATATAAACTTGGTTAAGGAAAGATGGGCGGAGCACAAATTCTAGTGCAAATGACCTTAATGAAAATTACTTTAACATCGTAAATTCAGTCGGAAACATGTGAATAATTTTAATAAAATACATAATGCAAAATTATTTATTGTAAATTACGCATTTAAGAAGTTTTCGTGATTTATCAATACACTAAAATCCATACACAATGTGATCGAAGTTAAAATGTATATTGTCTATTTGCTTACACATTAAGGCAGTGCGGATTGTCAAACTTAGATTTATGAATACCTAAACAGTATATTTCTAATGTCCGCCTGCCCGGACATAATAACTAATGTACGCTCGTGCTATTTATGCTAACGCATTTTATTATATTCAGCACTGGTTGAGCACGAATGCTCATTTTTCATATTTTGCATTTACAGTAGCGGACTCTACATAATACATACATTTGATATAAGCATCGTCACTATATGTTAGTTATAAGTAACACCTTAGTGCCTTATACTTATATGGCATATGTTTTTTACCTTAGAACTGAAACTACGTGCGTAATTTTGGTAACTGCAGCTAAGTCTATATAACATCCGGTCAAACAAGCTACGTGTCCTACTTTCCTAATGTATAAAATATTACAGATAATTAAGATAGATGGTTGAACATTAGCTACTTGTGTGTGTGAGTAGGTTATTAGGTTGTAGGGGCAGGCAATACAATCGTTATAAAGTCGTTCTACAAAGCACTATTTTTTTCACCGCTTTATGAAATTAGCACGTCAAGTCCGTAACAATAGAGACATTCGACACTCAGTGCTTTCTTCCTACCTCCTTACAGACCTAGGATGATGGTATAATAGTAATATCAACGAAAATAGTGAGTTAAGTAAAAATATAAAGTTAATGTAATAATAAGGATCAACTGAAATTAAAATAACGAAACAATATTTATGAATTTTAATAAAATAATACGAAATAATATTTTATTTTGTAGTAGCAAATATTATATGTACAATGAGAATTAATTAAATAGCAAAAATCTCGTAACCTCGTAAATTATGTACATAAATAAAATACAGTGAAAGGTTAAGACACAGTTTTCATATAGTTTATGTCGAAACAAGAATTTCTCATTTATTTGGCTGAAGTGGGGAGGTAATATATTTTAGTCTGAAAACTCTGAAAACATTGAAACCTGTCGGACAATTACAGTAACAAACACAATACTGCTTGGGAGAGCTTAAAAATAACAATAGTCTACGCTCTGTTGATTCGCAACGGGAAATTAACAATCCTATTTATATGTATATTACATATTATTAATGATATATTGTTACCGGTTAATCCGTTTCATAACATATGTCACTTTTATACAAATATTGAGCTTTAATATTATAATAACGATTGATTAATTCACTGCGTACTTACACGCGAGCTTCGATACATTTTATCGCTTGTAATTAATTTAACGTAAAAGCCGCAGAGTTGGCTCTTTAAGGTAGTGTAGTGTGTACCTGAAATCGATTAAGTACGGTTAATGTACTACTCGAGTGGAAGTAAACTATACAATATATATTTGATGTTTGTCTCCACTAAAGAGAAATTAATGTATTCAATTTGCTTTGAGTATGAGGAGTGAGCGAATTATACCCAGTATATGATATGTTTATGTTGTTTTTGTTCACGGGAGGAGTTACTTTACTTTCCGGTCATACGTAATTATCACAAAATGCAATTATAGTAGTTACAAGAGACGGCTTTTAACGAAATTAATTTCTTTGCTTTGATTGTCACTCAGTTTATTTCAGTACATGGATAATACATTAAACCTTACCTTAAAATTATGGGTTTTAATGTTAGATTTTAACATTGATAATGAGAATTGAATACATTATTTATTAGAGAGTGTAGCCCAATTATCTAACCACATACCAGGTTATTCACTTGCAATAATCATGTATTTGTCTCAAAGTAAAAATCGTTTAAAAGATTCTAAGAATCTACGTTTTCAGATTTTTTTCTGTTTCCCCTTCGTACATTTACATCATTATCAGTCGTTTCAAAAACTCGAAGAATTAAGGAAACTGTAATGAGCGTTAATATAACAAATGTACTAGAGACATATCGTGACAAAATTTTTGAAAATGGAACCATTTTCTATATAATGGCGTCGTTTTATGCTTTATTATCTTCCTCTTACTAAAAGCAAGAAGTAAAAGTTACAGGCTGC
>DWEM01001186.1:0-15160 GCA_018245935.1 Agara belti belti | reverse complement strand
GTAACTGGTGAAATGTGGGGTGTACTACACTCCTCTGCCTACCCCTTCGGGGAATACAGGCGTGATGTTACGTTTAAATAATTTAAATAATGACATGGACTAAACGGGTACCTTTCGAGCTTTTTATGTTTAATGAGCTGCATGCTTTTTATCATTTATCATCAAATTCAATTCAATCATTATTAAATTTAAACTAATATGTCAAAGCAATTACAAGGACGCTTACATACAATGGAAACAATAATAGTAATTGCGGCAGTCGGGAAATTACGGGTTTAAAAATTACTGCAATTCTTTGTTGAATTCAATACTCACTTATTTCCAAATCGGACAACTTGGGCGAATTGAATGTGATAGTGACTTTAATAGCATTGTTGTTAGCCAATCTGCAAAGTTGCTTGTTCACGCCTTTCCCTTTGGGTTTGCTCGGATGCTGTTCCTCCGGGGCAGCCTGACGATCCATCAAGGCCTTGCTCACTTCGTTCCTCTTTATTTCTTGGACACAGTTCATAAAAAACATGCTCTCGCCTTCCGTTACGGCCAGTTCCAGTTTCAAATCGACCGGACAATCGCTGATGAGCACGAAATGCTTAGTGAGGGAGGATGTCTCCTGCGCGGGCGGGAACGATATTATATTTACGCCGTCGCACGAGATCGCTTGTATCGTCGGCATTTCGATGTTCACTTCCAAGAATCCTTTTTGTTCAATCTCCCCATCTATCGACGCGTCTTTAAGATACATCGTGAAAGGCAGCTTCCGTGTCATTTCTACGTTGGATGTGAGATGAAGAGAGAACTGTTCCGTCTTGCCGGGAGACAGCAGCAGCGGCAGGCGGGGCAGCTCGATCGTAAGATCCTGTCCACAATCGGGCAATTCGTCGAATTCAAATTTTGCCGTCAACCAACTGTCTGTGAGCGTTGACACGGTGATAGGAACGGTGCAGCTGACACCTGCAATGTAAAAAAAA
This sequence comes from Agara belti belti, assembly GCA_018245935.1. NCBI lineage: Eukaryota > Metazoa > Arthropoda > Insecta > Lepidoptera > Hesperiidae > Agara > Agara belti. The sequence goes on along the minus strand of DWEM01001186.1, from coordinate 14,192 downwards.
AATTGATGCAAAAATAATTCTGATATAATCAATACTTCAACTTATATCTTGATCGACTGTTCAACGTGCCGAGAAAAATATGGAAGCGCTTATGTTTTGAAAATGAAAAATGGCCTGTAGTGAATCAGTTATGATGCAAAACCTATGACCTAATCGAGCTCAAAGGCCAGGGAGAAGGGACGGCATAACGCGCTCCTCTACCCTGGACATCCTGGGAAGCAGTTATCACCAGGACCGAGCACCTTCGGAGGGCCGCACCCAGGTCGTTCGTTGGAGCGCGACGGCTGGATGCACTAGCGATCTTGTGTCGCGAGGGATTCAAAAGAAGAAGAAAATAAGGGATCGGCTGCAGATGACAATGAGAAACGACCACTACGGTCCACTCGTGACCATCACACTTGATGCGAACGAGTGGGTAATTCGGTTCCCTACTCTCGCAAGTAATTTTACACTAAGCATTGACAGTGTGTTCAGAAATTAACAATATGCATTAATGTATCACTTACCAACAAAGCCGTCGACTGACGCTGTAACGATCTCTACCCACTGCTCTGTAACAAGTTACAAAAAGAAATAATACACTTTACATATCACATAACTGTAATAATAAATTGAATTCATATGTAACAAAATATAAAGTAGAGTAATATTGAACTATGATACTCATTGTCCACAATTTTATAGAAGAAAGTTTTATATTACGGCGTATTTCCTAATGTTTTCATATCGCAAGGTAGAATTATAGGGTGCTTAAGTTATTATTTTTCTTTTACAGTTATTTTTATAAATCATTATCCCCTTAACTTCAAATTTGAATTAGTTGCTTCGTTGTTAATAAATGAAATGAATTAATTTAGTAATTTAGTGTTGAGTAATTTCTAGCATTCCAGTTATTGCACGGTCATGAAATTTTGTATTATTTAATCTGCATTAGTTATTAATGTAAATTTGTTAGGGACAATCTACAAATGTTACAATATTTTTATTGAAACCTTAAGTTATTTAGGTTAATGTGTATTTATAAAAACACACATTAACAAACAAAATTATGTACAATTCATGCATAAAAAACATAGTTAACTATAGCATTATATTAGAAAAATTTCACCATTGAGTTTTGTTATTGGACACCAATGGGGAAGTGACTGAAGCGAAGGCCCACAAACCTTTAGCTAAGCACTCCTCGTTCGAACGTTTCTCTTGCAACACCTCAAGCCAATCTACTGACTTATCTAATTCTCTATAACCAACATTTGGGGAAGGAATGTGTGATATGTGTGTCTCGCCTGAAAATATTAACTGCTCATCATCTAAAATCACTTAACACATTGTACAACATTAATATTTCATCCCTCGGACACTGAAGCTGATAAGAAAATCTTTTCCTATCTGTACATTTATTTCAAATGGAAATTAGACTTATAACCAACCTATTACTAGAGCACGTTTTTCTTGGAAAGGGGTCGACTCTACCCCATTTCCCAGAGTGAATGTAAACTACAGAGTCTTGACCTTATTTTGTCAGACAGAAATGTAATAAAACATTTTGCATACCAATTTTATGACTATACAGTAACCGATTTCAAATTAGACATTTTCAACTACGATGCAATAAAATATTTAATTTTTCTTGGCAGGAGTTCACTCTACTAACAATTCAGTTGGTATATATATTTATCTAAAGCAGATATTTCGAAGTATTTAAAACCGTTTGTAATACATCACCATCAGGAGGTCAAAGGTATGGTGATGTTATCAACCTTGAGTAGTTAGCAATTAAATAACCATTTAAAAAACTAACCTTTATTGGAATGCATAGGACTGTCACCGGACTTGAAACTCATAACATTTTCTTGAACCGTACTTAGGGTCGATTGGCTTTTGCTCGACGGTGACTTAGACCTGGGCGCATGGTGAAGTTTAACATCGTCCAGAGCGCTGTCGCGTTTGTCACTTTTAGCCAACGAATCCGAGTCCTCGGTCACAATAAAAGGAGGTGTTTCGTTTTCATCTTTAAACTTTAATTTGTCTAGAGATATAACTGTGTTCATTGTTCCCGAAGAAGTGGCTGTGTCCGCTTTTCTTGTATCCTTCAAATATGTGACTACAACATCCTGGTTCGATTTTTTATTCTCCAACAAATTATATTGCAGCTCCGTCAACGGTTGTTTTCTGTTTATCTGTTTTGATTGATTGTTCAATTGCAACATATCTGTTACGCTCACGTTTGACTGTTTACCTAATAAAAAAATTCATTCAAAATTATTTAGGTAATAAATATTTCATCAATACCAAAGTACTGTATTTTGATTTGCTACAATCCACGGATAAGACTTTTAAAGATTTCTTTACTCATTGTTAGATATAATATCATCAAGAAAAGAATATACATATCATAGTTCAATTAGAAACAGATATACTATTGTTATTTATCTACAATAATACCATTTAGCATTAAGCTCGGCTTTTGTACCACAATTTATTTTTGGTCTAATAAAGAATAAATAAACATTTTAACAGGACCATTTATCTCAAGAGTAACTAGAAACATTACCATTTTATTACCTAAATAATCTGCAATTTTTGAGATACTCAATGAATTCTCTATGGATCCTTCCGTGTCTTCAGATACCACTCTTAGCGATGATTGTAAATTTCTAAGCAGTACATCGGTTGGTTTTGACATCATAAAAGACTTGTGGCCGTTGGAAAATTGATTTGATTTTTTCATCGGAACCGTTGGCAAGCCAACTGAAGCCATAGACGGAACCCTGTTTATGTGATCAGTTCTTGGAGGATCCATGCACTTAACACTGGACATATTCATTGCATTGTTATTCGATTTTTCTATTGCTTTTCCAGTGGTATTAATCACAAGTTCTGAGGTGTTTTCCTTATTAGACATCTTTGGCTGTCTGACGGGGACGTTATCTAGTGTATTGTCTAACTTAAATGTCATGTTTGCATTACTGTCTGCTGGTTCCAAAGGAGTATTTGATGAGACTGAAATTCATAAGAACATTGATTTAAATCATAACGTTAGTAATTCCATTACTGCAAACTATATATAAAAACTACAAATTTAATTATAAATATAAATGCAATAGTTACCATTACATATGTTAGGTCTATCGGGACTATCGGTTTTCCCGAGTATCCTACCAAACTCCGGACATCTATTCTTAAAATAAGCACCGACAGACATGTTCGACTGATTATTTCTGGAATTTCAAAGAGAAAAATAATTGATATATGCATGAATGTGCATCAACTTGGTCACATTATTTAAAAAAAAAACTTACAACAAGCTATCCTCAAAGTTTGCTTGCGTGCTGTGTGTTACCGGGAGGGGCGCTTCCCTCATCACAAGAGAAGCTTCATCGGCAGTCAAGTCTCTCTAAAAACATAAGGAGTTATATCAATGTAACAAATAGTTTGATTTATAGTCACCGTGCAGATTCTATTGTAAACAATGAACTTAATTATTAGATAGTATATTCTCAACCAAAATGTTAGAGTTGAGAGAACAGAAAGGCCAAAGTGGGACTACTTTTCACAAATGACTTCAAGTATAGTTAGTAGCAAGTAGTCAGGCTTATTCCAGGGTATGAGTATCTCAAGCCCTGCCTTCCTCCTTATAGGACGACATGCAGCCACACATAACATCGTACTTCCTGGGAGCGATGTCTGAATGGCACGAGCTCCCAAAAGACATGACATACCATAGCTGAATTCTCGCCTCAAGCTATAAGGGCATTTTGAAATAATCCTACGATGTCATTACCGGTTATTGTAGCTGCTTCTCTATACATTCATAAATTTGTAACTGATCTAAACTATATTCACTCCAATACGAATAAAAAAACTGATCACTTACTTTAGAATAAAAGGAATAATTAGTTGCAATGGAATGCCTCATAATATCATTTATTTCCAAAGTTTGCTTATCCATGTGACTTTGAAGGCTGTCCAGGGCGAGGGAATGGCGGCCATATTCATCACACCCGTTAATTAATTCTGATGTAGTAGGCTTTAAAGAGACATCCTCGGTGCCTGTAGATCTTCCTGTCATCTCCCCGGGGTTGAATGCAGTCTATAAAATATTAAAATCTAATTAGTATATTTTACATGTATGATTACAAGAATGATTAAAAATGTCTTGAATACATTAAAGCATTACTAAACTCAGGACTGTTTGTCTAAGATAATAATGTGTTAGAAAGGTATAACATAATTATTACTTACATAAATTGAGAGCAAAAATATATAAGTAAAATGTTAGCAATTTGAATTTAGAAGCCACAAATTCCAGTTACTTACAGACTTGCTCAGTGATATGTTTCCAATGCCAGACTCACCAAATCCTGTAAAAGTAAAAGAATATTTTCTTCATTGATTTGCTTCAAAAATTATAAACAAGCAATCATTCACTTTGTGTTACATAACACAAATGTAAATAAAACATTATTAGACTAAGTAACATTACCAATATATAATGTAAGTTAAAGACTTTAGAGCAATTTGAAAGTTTGAATATTTTATTCATTTCATTTGATTACACATTTAATTCTGAAACCAATTAATCCATGTTTGTCAGTGCAATTTTTAGTACTGACTGACCGTCACCAACTACTTATTTACATTGTCTTTTTGTTGTTAGTTGTTTATCAATGCCTATAATATGGAAGATTACAACATTTACACAATTTTCACTATAAACAGGTTAACGTGTATTGTATATAGTTAATAAATTTTAAGTTGTAATTTTCTTACCTTCCACACGTTCCAAATCCAAAATGCCAGAGGACGATTCTAAATTCGTATTCGAACTAGACTTGCTTACAGTAACTTGAGACGCAAAACTGCTTTAAAACAAATGTAACATATCAGTACACAGAAAACATTAAGTTAACCAGATAATTATTCCTGGTAATTTATTATACAGTAGAAAATATAACACAAACCAGCTTAATAATATGATATTTAACAAAATAGTTAAGATGTTATTCAAATCAACTTACCGCTTTACATCCTCATCGTTTAATAACAAACGCCTTGGAACATTAAAAGACTTATCTTCAGCCAAATGTATTAATCTTTGAATTTTATTAGGAGTCAAGGGATTATCCATTGTTTCACAATATGACAAAAATAGATAACATCAAACACAAACGTAAAAATTAAATTATAATTGCAAACAGTGTTTTCCAAAAGCCGTTGGTATTCGAATCTGACACTTTGATACGCATGCGCAGGTCAGCCTGCCTGCTGTTCATGCCAGTTTTTGTTTATTGTATAGGAACCATATGGAGTGTTTACTCTATGGCTCTATAAATATTTTTAATTTAGAAACGTTGTGATTGGATCACAAATAATACGTTACCTGATTTTAAAAATCAGATCGAAGTTTTTACATGCTTCTTCTGACAAACATATTATTGTGCAAGAAAAATGATATAACTGATTATTACAAAATATTGTAACCAGAATATTGCTGTTTACAAATATAATAAAGCAAAGCTAGGCAGTCTGAACTCAATTTTTCAGTCAAATATAAATGTATATGCTTGCCAGCATCTATAGATAAGTACTAATATGTAGTGCTTGTCAAAACTACTGGGTTTTTCCTCAAAACTTTGTCCTATTTTTTTTTGTTATTTGCAAGGTTCTTTTACTATACTTCTAATTTTCTATAGGCTTTATTACTTTCAATTTGTTTAAACTTTTTCATGTCATTGATTCTTTGCATATATTTTTGACATTTCTGATTTGCCAAAATATAAGGAATAAAATAGCAAATTACATAACTTACTTTATAAACAAAAAATTACAAGCAAACACTGATCTATAAAATTTGTTACTGACCATAGATTAGTACTAATATAATATAGTGACTGACATAGGAGCATAGGTGCATACTATAAACATGAACAGTATTTTATGCATTCCATTAGGTCATTAAGAGATAAGAATATAAAAAGATATAATTTTAATATTTTACTAAGCATTCTTTTTTCTTATATATATGTAAATGTTTATATTTATACACTTTTCTTTTGCTACTGGTTCTCAAAATACGCTAGTGATCATGAACATAATATGTGAGTGGTAATTTTTGAATCCTGTATTAAAACTATCAATAAGCAAACATTACATTACATTAGCTCAAAACATTAATTCGCGAAAAAACAAGAGTAAATAAAAAATTAAACAATTAATCGTGTAGTTATGTTTTATTAGGACAAATTCAATGTATAGGTACTAATGATAAATATATAATTATATGCAATGAACCATACCAATCTTGGTATAACTTACATGTCTTTAATATTTTTGCAATTTACTTTAAAATGGTTCAGTATATTGGCGCCACAATTTGACCATGAATATTTCCATGTCTTTTTACTTCACGATTTGTTATTCATTACCTGTTTTATTAAAAATAACATATTACCACAACTAAGCTGTGGTAAAATTTAATAGCTAATATCATCCCCCATATTCTTCAACAATAGAAATACCCTAGTTTGTAAAGCCTGATATTAACTCAACATCCATACATAGAATGTACTTTATAACCTAAATCAATACATAACTGAAACATGGAAAATATAATTATAATAGTATTTTACTTTAAAAAAATACATGGTCTAATTGAGGTCCCACAAAAGCTTAAAAACTGTACATTTTTAGTATGGAAAAGAAAAATGACAGTGAAAAATGCTTGGGCAAACACCAACTCCGAAATTGACCAAAAATAATATAAATGTTAACTCGTGTTTGGTCCTGTTAAAGGTAAAGCATTAATTTCTTTATTGAGTCTAATTTGCTCGTTGATTGCTCTCCAAGCATCCTCCTTTTCCTTTTTAGTGATTGGCCGTTTCTTTTGTTTCGCAGCAACCATCTTTTTATATAAATCAATGCATTCCATATCAACTTGATCAAGTTGCTTTTTCAAGTTAAGCCTAATCATTTCTTGCTTACATAAACCTATTAAATTCTTGAGATTACGACAATTATCTTTCCGAACAGCCGTTAGTTCTGTTTGGCATTTCTTAATTTCAGCTAATATTTCATCATCAGCAGGATTTGTGAGTGGAGGCAAATCCTCTGGATCTAATATGCCTTGTTCTACAAGCTCCTTTCTAAGGCATTTCTCTAGGGTAAGAGAGTTCTTATAGCTATTCTTTGTGTTGGTAGTTTGCTTTATCTTGATATCAGGTACTTCATAGGGCATTACATTTTCTTCCATCAAAGCCGACACTAGTCTCTGTGTCAAGGGACCAGTGATCATATTCTCTGATTTGTCAAATTTCTTACGCAGGTTGGTAGCTTCAGGTGACATCCCAGATGATTTTAATTTATTAGGATTCGCAGCATTCTGGTCTTCGGATATATGCTCATCTGCCCACACTTCTGAATAATGTCTTCCTAGCGGTGGAATGGGAGGTAGAGTGGTATTGCTGCTCTGAGCCAGCAATGACTCCAAAAACTTTATGTCATCTAAAGTAACAGGTGCACAATATGGTTCTACTGAATTCCAAAATTTATATGGAATGTTGTTCTTTGGAAGTGAAAATTGAGATAATTCTAATTTAGCAGAGTTATCAGAATTCATATTGTCATTAGAATAATTGTTGTGTGATCCACCAGAAGATGCATTACTGAAATTTTTGAATTTAGGCACTTTTGGCTGATTAGATAATTTTGTGTAATCTTTGGTCTTAGCTAATTTATCTTCTTGGAATTTCCGTTTACCTGGGAATTGAAGTTGTTTACCCGCAGCCTTACCCTTTTTCTCCCTTTTTGATTCATTTGTGTCAATGCTGTCTATTTCGGCTTGAAAGTATCTAATGCGAAGTGCTGAGTTACATAGCAATGATTCCAGTTCCAGTTGTAATGCATCCAGCTCGTCCATTCCGATCGGTTCGTCAGGAGATCTTGCGGATATCGTTGTCAGTCGTGGCAAATGGACAGAATTATCTTGTAATCTAATGTATGGTATGGGACACATATCTACTTTTGTTTTACCAAGAGATACAGCGCCAGGTAGTTTCGTAGGTTTGCTATAAGGGGGCACTCCTGGGCTGGAAGGTTTGCCATTATCATGACTCTTGCTAGCTAGTCGCCCCTTACTATTATGATGCATTCTTTTCCCCATCATTTTGTAACAGTTAAATTTACCCGCGAAAATATTGACGTATACATAAAGTATACGTACATTACTTCCTATAGTAGCATATCCATGGTTACGTACTGTACAAAATACTAATTTAGTTAACTTGAGCTTAATAATAATTAGGTTTCTAAGGATTATTCTTCCAAGTAGGCACGAGTGTTTCACTGTTTCACAGAAAACCTACAAAAACAACACTACAAAATGGCGATCAGTCACGTAGTTCTTGAACTTTTTTAGCTCAATAATCAGTTCCCTGTTGAAGACAAGCAAATCAGCCACAGATATCAAAGCTTAACAGAGTTGCGAGCAAAAAAAAATGTTTTCGTAGTGCATTTTTATAATCATTCCTGTGACTAGGGTTTAAAAGTCCTTATTCTACCACGCTGGTCAAGTAAAGTGCGAGTTGGCAGAGTAAAACATCTGGTTTGGAAATATATTTATAAACTTAATTCAATGTTTCGTTATAATAATATAATTTAGTTAGTCTTTTGTTAAATATAAAAGTGATATAGCCAATCGTATTTCATAGGCGTTTTAATAATAAAATCTAGCTCTATGTTATATTGGCGAAAAAAAATTAGATTTTTATACCTAGCAACTACAGGTGAATCAATGCCGTGAAGTTAAATGAATACCATCTTTCTTGACGCTGACTGGGTCTGTGCTTTGTGTTCTGTAAATTTGGTGTGAAGTTCTTAAATGAAATGTTGAGAATTTAGATGCGAGATACGAACTGCAAAATGTCAAATTGGATTACGAGCGCGAGTTAATGTTTACATATCAATTTCCATATGTTTTTTAACATTTGTCTTCTTTCATTTTGTTTCATTTTATCAAAGAATTACTATATGCCACATTCAAAATGGGAGATATGATCTTACATTGCCCTCTATGTTGTAATAAAGCATTTGATTCAAAAAAATCTCTTAGTGAACATTTGTCCAGCATAGTAATAAACATAAACTGTCCTGTTTGCGCTAAAAACTATCCATCAGTTGAACGGCTGGTAGCACACTTAAGTTCTGATAATTGTGAAGCTGCTATTACAGTCCAACCCCTAGAACTCGGCGAGAAGACAGACGTAAATAATGACGATGAGAACATATGCAATGTTGATACACATAAATCGTTGACTGGTAAGGTTTACATGATTACAGAGCATAGTTAGTAATATATGTATGAATCCTAACCTAACCTTTTGTTGGCAGTTACTGGAAGTCAAAATGGTCAACATTCTATTAAATTGATTCCAGAAAATAATAATGAGTTAAATAAAATGTACATTGAGACGTTTAGTAAGGAACTAATGAAGCCATGTCTTCAGACGCAAGAATTGAAGCTGGTCATGGAAGACGGGGAAAATCGTTATATTGTATTGTCGAACAATTCCGTTCAAAATTACTGTGTAGAAAACACTGTTGTTACTAAGCAAAATCACGATGGAACTATATCTCTGACTACTGTAAAAGGTAGGCTAAATATAAAGTTTGCATATCATTACTATATTATCTAAGTTTTGAATACAGTGGTATAAAATGTATAGCATAACAAACCACTGCGCACTATTGTCTATGCAGATAATAATTCATTGCTGTTACTTGACTGGTCTATTTGTCCCTTCGTTAGTGAACCTGCCCCCATTCAGGACAAACCTATGTCTGATAAACACTTGTCTGTTGTCTGAATGTAATAAAAATATGCATATAGGTAAATTTATCATCTCTCTGGTTACCGTAACAGGTATTTAGACGCACATGCATGTGGAATTGTTCTAATCACTAGTAATAATAATAATAATAATAATAATACTAGTATTGGCTTTACTATTGTCCACACACCATAATTTGTGATATATCTATCTTTCAGAACCTAAACAGGACACTGTACCGCTGCCTATTGTTGCTACAAAGCCCGACCCAGATGAGAGTTCGTTGGAAATATACAGTTGTAATACGTGCGGTGTTTCCTTCTCATCGGTCATTGAACATATACAGAATTATCATAATGATCAAGATGTTGTAGTTGAGGTATAAATATGCTTTATGTTTCATATATTACCAAAATTGTATGCTGGCCAGTTCTGATAGGGTTTTGTGAGAACTATAACATTTTTTCGAATGGACATGATTGCTTATGGATGTATGCAGCGATAAAGACGTTACTACGGTTTTACTAGCACAGGTTATATTTTTATTGTGAAATAGTGTATATGTTATTTTAAATTTCCAGGAACCTTTGGATGAAACAATGAACAATGATACAGTAGCGGAAGAATACGAGACTCCCGAAACACCAGAAGCGAGTAGTATAACGACAGACAAGTTAACACTGCGCCGTATGATTACTGAAACTGGGGACATTGTTGAAACACCAATTGATGATAGAAATGCTCCAGAGCAAACAGAAGAATTAGGTATTTATCTATTTACTTTAAAACGCTAGAGCTCATTAACTATGGAAATAATTATTGTCACCGAATTGGAACAAAAAACAAAGTTCAGTAGCTAAGTATTTTGCGTGATTATATAGGTTTGTGGCTACAGCATTCTACAGCTAGGTCTGTATGTATACCACTCTCAGTCATGGAGGGAGAAACCCCTGGCATTCACTGGCAATAATTTAAATACAACTGTAGCGTTTGCTATTTCTTAAGCTGCCCTTGTATTTCAGCCCAAATCACTCCTCTACAGGGAAAAACAGAAACAGTAATAGGTAATAACACCCAGGTGCTTAATAGGAGGTTTATTCAAATAGATAAATTTTGCAACAGTATCGTTAAGAATATCAATGAGGAAGGTAAGAAAGTTTATTGTTTACCTATTTATTTGTGAAAGGCATATGTGAAAACTGTTTCAAGATAAACATCACAGTTTCATACAAAATTTGATGTAATGGTTTCTCAGGCTTAACTATCACTGAACACATTAATTGCAGGGTGACCAATTTCATTGTTGTTTGCTATTATAGTAAATTTGTGGTAGAATTGATTAGAGCATTTGTAATAGAATAGTAAATTAGTAAGTAGTCGATTAGTAACAAAAATGAAATGAAATAATTAATTATACATTTCATAATCATGACTTAAATTTGATTTACTTTCAGTAAATGTGCTATTGAATATGAAAAGATATAGGTATAAAAGATACCCATTAAAAATATGATGCGGTTTATGTTATAATAATTACCCGCATATGCGATTTTAGCAATACAATGTATTTTAATAATACAATGTATTGTCTTCTGGCTCTTTTCTTGCTGCACTGCCAGACACGGCTCAAATATCATAGTGAGGTTTTTGGACATAGTCTCCCATGCAGGTGAAATGCGAATTGGTGGATTTCAGACATATCAGCAACATTATGTTATATATTTAATGTTAATATACAACTATTTCTAATGTGCGATTTTGTTACTGTGGACGCCGATACAAAGTTTTATGTTTGTCCACAGAAAAAGGTGGTCCATATCACAAAGTGGTTATGAAAGAGTTGACTACAACCACTGGGAGCAAGGCTAAGATATACAATTGTATTTCTTGCAATCTCCATGTCCCAACGTTAGCGGAATTCAAATCGCGGCCTTGTAAAATACGTAAGTAGATTATGTATTGTCTTTTATCTTGGGTGATTCAGATGGTTGTTTTTAATTTTATTAATGTGAAATAAACATCAATAACATTACATATTTCATGAAAAATTCTTGATAAGAAAAGATCGAATGAAAACTAACATCAACATTTTTTAGTTTATTGTGATGTGAGTACATTTTATTACAAATGATATTTGTTTATTATGGTTACGTGGCGGAAATCTTCAAAAGGTACCGCGGTGACATGGAGGGATGTTGGGTTATGTGACAAAAGAAGAAGTGCAGTGACACTCATAATTTCACTTCTAATTCACTTTGATTATGAGACATTAAGAAAAGATTGATTTTTTTTATATGGATTTGTCCATTTTATATAACAGAAAACTTATTCACGGTTGTAATAACTCTGTTTAATGTATCTTAACTTTTGTATTACAGTTAAGTATCCTTGTCCGCATTGTCCGGTGGCTTACGAGAATTCAAAATCGCTATGCGCACATATGAAAGTACACAAGGCTAGACCAGGTTTCATGTAATTCAAATATTTTTATGAAATTGTACTTCTCACACTATCATGATCTAAGTTTGTTTGTGTTCATATTTCAGATATCATATTTGATTCACCTGTAAGATTCGATTGTGGAATATGCGGTACAGTCTTTCCATCAAGTAAATCGCTGAAGTTGCATAAAAGAATGCACGATCCTATTAAGTGAGTATTATAAATTGATAAGTTTATATGGTTTTCCTATAGATTTATCAAAATTCTAATATGTAAAACATGTTAAAATCTGATACACATTAATGATTGTATATAATGTATTGCATATGTTTGTAAAAGTATATGTGGCAATAGGATACTAAAGATATAAAATTCCAATTTATATCTCTGTTTTACTTTATGTTACAGATCTCGTCCAATAGAGCCTCCCGTGGAAACTAAAGAGGGTAAAGCCGTTAGTGAGGATAAGTACTTGTGTGTTATATGTGACAAAATGATACCTGTGGACTATAGAGTTATACATCAAAACTCGCACAAGGTCAGCAACAAAATGAACTGTCACATCTGTAATAAAAAGTTCAGTTCAAAAGAATACTTAGATATGCATATGAGTGTTCATAATATTGATAAGGTAATAATTTCATTTGATTTACTTTGATATTGTAAATTTTGAAAAGTATTTTTGTGTTCTGGCAACATTATTGAGTGTGTTGCAAATTTGACATAAAAACCGTTGCACCTAATGTATAACTGTGCCGGTGTGAGCTGTCCATGTTTGGTTTCTTAATGATTGTTTTTTATAACATTACATAAATGAGTGTTCATTTGTTTACTTATAAAATGTGTAGGAATTGAGTTTAATAAAGATCTAATTGGTTGTCTTCTGAAAACTTTTCGCTGTAGAGAAAACTGAATAGATAATATTAAATATTAATGTATAACAACATAATATTAAATATTAATGTATTAATGTATAACAACAAGTAAAGTTGCAATATGTCTTTGTTTCAGGTAGTTGTAGGTAATCAGGATAAATCTCTCCCATATAATTGTATGTACTGTAACAGAAAGTTCGCCAGACCCCATGAAAAGGTTAAACATGAAAGAATACATACGGGTAAGATTTTTATCTAATATTGTTATATAATAAAAATTTATTAGTTAAAACACTTATATGCTGGTTCCCTTAACGGAGTTTTCTTCAACCAGTCAAATTATTTGTCCAGTGTTTTGTTAAGTTTAACATGTGCTGAAGTGCATGGTGGAATTAAAATGAGTATTTACGCTTACAGTCTATAGGAGTTTGTACAGACTAAATAAAGAGTACCAACGGCTGCGGTTTTGAAAAACTTGCGGCTAGTTTTTATTACAGTCGTCATACATGTTCCTCTATTACCGGTGCTCTTGACCGAGCCTTTTTGGTACATCTCCGATTTGATCGAAAATCTAACAAATTTTCCGACTCTATCATACGCACTCGCCTTATAAATCAGTGATTTCATGATTCTCACACATACAAATCGTTAGTAGTCGGTGATCATAAATGTCTGTTGACAGGGGAGAAGCCGCATTCATGCGAGATCTGCGGCAAGTCGTTCCGCGTGTCGTACTGCCTCACGCTGCACATGCGCACGCACACGGGCGCTCGGCCCTACGCCTGCCAACACTGTGGCAAGAGGTGCCCGACGCATACTAGCATACTAGCATACTAGCATACTGCCTACTAGCATACTACCTACTAGCATTCTGCATAGTAGCATACTATGTACTAGCATACTACATCAAGGAGCAGAAGCTCCCCTTACATCACCGAATAAAAACAAAACATTCGGCCCTTCCGTCACACAATTACTTGATTCAACTCTAATGGCAACACTGTTCAAACTTTTAAAGTCATCGAGGTCAACATTGTAACGAAACAGT
>DWEM01001185.1:0-15162 GCA_018245935.1 Agara belti belti | reverse complement strand
GAGTCACTACTAGAAATTCTAAATTAGAAAAATCCAACAGTACCCGACCCGGGATTTGAACCCAGGACCACCCGATCGGCAGTCGCGCTAGCAACCGCTCGACCAACGAGGCAGTCAAATTCTCCTCTATTCGACTCTACATCAAACTCTTGACACGACCGTTTAGTTCCCATCTATATTTGGCGATTAAATGCTAAGGGAGTTTGGGCAGTTTATGACGTCAGGGCCGGCTTCCAACTCGCGAAGTGTTGATGGATCGTCTACAAATACACCTTTTGGGTATAGTCTTAAATACAAGAAGATATGGGATAAGATACCTTACCTAGGGCGAGCTAGTACAGGAAAGCGGAAAGGAAAGGAGACATATTAGAAACGCGTCTGTAAATTTTAAACAGATAACCAGTAATCACATATAACAATAATACTATGACCATAAGTGATAGTAGCAAATAAACATTAAAATGTTGAAATCAGTAGAAGCATTCGTCTACCAACACAACAATCCACACCCTTCAGAATATCTCAATTTCCCATCGAATACGAGCGTTTGAAAAAATTCTGAAAGCGAACGAACGTCTAACGAAAATGTCAATCTTGGATATATAGAATAAAAGTATAATTCGCTACTGATACGGTAACCACATATTACACCAAACAACGGGACTTTCTTCATTATGGTCTAGAACTCTAGAATATTCCTCAATAGAATATTAAAGATAGGTACTACATTAGGCCTGTATGAGAATTCATTTGTTTCAGGATATACTCATATTATTCGGAATTCATTCATTCCGAATATGTATATATTATTAATAATCCGCTTCATCCTAAATAGTAATATAATAATAATAATAAAACTTATTTATTGGTTCTTAAAAATTGCTATTTAAAGCCTTCTCGACGCGCACACTTAGGTACGCACCTTGGAGTTTTTTGTAATATTCTCTGAAACAAGCCAAACAATACAAGCCTTCAATTATATCAAGCCAAACCGTACTACACCAGAGCTGTTTACTATTAAACCATTTTATGAGAGGAGACCCCTTTCCAGCAGTGAAACAATTAGAGGTCTGAACAAAGATTATCCCTGTCTGCAGGGGCAGCGTGGCGTCTGTAATCTTTGCTCCACGCTCGTAATTCGCGAGCGACGATCGATCACGGCTAGGACACCGGCGGACAGATTTGGAGAATGGGCCCCGCACGTGCGCTTCCGAAACGCGCTAATCAAAATGGATTTGTTATTTTTTCAAATATCACAAAGAGTACCCGAATGTCGGTGAGAACCGATCACGTACGCACCCTTGAATGTCTTAACGTAAAATAATATATAGACGTTGCAATTGACCTTGAGTAGGCTACATCGTCGCGTACCATCAAGTGATATTGTGGTCAAATGCTAGCATATTTGAAATAATGTTATTGTTTGGTTAGTATTCATTGGTAATTGCGCGAATATACTGTTAATAAAATTGGTCCAGTTAGCATGTCAACGTGCGTGCACTATTGTAATAATTAATTATTGGTACTGTACAAGGTTGGTGACAGATGCGTCGCTAATTTTAAATGTTGTACAAAATAATTTATTCGCTCAATCTTGTACCCAGTGATTTAGCAGCGTGGTAATTTGTCAGCACTGATCCGCCCGAACTGAAACTTCATCGAATTATAGCCAAGGGTTAAATTCCTTGCACCCTTCCTCCTCAACGTTAAACGACTTTAAAAGAGGGTGGAAGAGGCTTTTAACTGAATTGGATTGACTTGTTACAGGTTTTCACCCACTTTGTATTCACTTATTGTTTCGATCGAGGTCTCTCTCAGAAAAACCATAGAGAACAATGAAAAAGTTGTAGATACATTTTAACGAAATAAAATCCATTGATTTCAACCAAAGAAGTTTTTACAATTCTAATATCAAGTTTTCTAAATAATTATTTTAGTATTCCATTGTATGTTGTTGCCAATCAACCTATCATTAATTTTTTGTTTATTTTCAATGTTCCTACTTATCCTTTTTTTTTTAGTACTAGAGATAGATCTCCTCTCATAGTGAGAGAGTTTTAGGCCATAGACTACCACTCTGGCCAAATGCGGGTTGGCAGACTTTACAAACTTCAGAAAACATTATTTATTATTTAACTATGAACTAATCCTTTCACATTGAGCCTTAAACACCACAAGGTAAAATCGCAGTTTCTTAGGATATCCCAAGGAGTTCCAGTTTGGCATACGTCTCCTAAGTAAACCGACCAGTTACACGAGTGATCCAGAGCATTACCGGGTAACTTTATGTTTTTGGTATCGTCAACTTCTATTGGAAGCAAGTAAAATGTGATTTACATTGACTTATTGCTTTTGGACTATTAACGGTCAGGCATCAACATACCACGTAATAAATAATAATAATGAATAGAATTAAGCAAATGCATATACATATATATGTACTACAGTTAACAATATAGCCAAGTCATGCTTTAATATTTCGCGAACACAATTTCTCCCAGCGCGCCACATAGGCCTGGCTAATGGCATGTGACAGCGCCCGTGATGGATCGGATCCCACCCTCGCCCCCCACCGCCGCCCCCGCGACGGAATTAGCCCCGTATTTTTTGCTCGAAATAAAACCCTTGAAGGAGATTAGGGGTTCTAGAAAATTCGAGGTTTGGAAATATTGCTGCGAATATCCAAAATCATTCTACTGATATAGTGACACCTGATAATAATATATGATGTATGTATTTCAAAACTACAAATTGATTTAAATAAGTTAACAGGAAAAAAACACAAAAAAATACCAGCCGTTATACGAATATTTGTCCTGGATGAGATTCCAACGCAGTCTGCCCATCAGCAGCTCGGACCTCCAACGACTAAATCACAGGGCAGTTAAAAATTTTCATGTAAATGTACTTGACTAACTTGTACAAAAATTTCAAATAACGTCATACCTATGTGACCATCAAATGAATGCGTGGCCACCAAATGCAGCAATGACTGCGGTCATAATTAAGAACCATGCGATTGACCATGGGATACGGCGAAGGCCAGTCGTGACTGGAGATTAATGACATTACTATACCCACACGTGAGAACAATACATTTTTAATTGATTATTTTTGGAGAGCGGAAGAAGCATACAGCTTTTAGCTAAATCAATTTCATGTTTCCTTGGATTTTTCGTTTGAAATTAATAATAATGATATAATATGAACGTAAGCATTCCATGTTTTATTTAATTTCATTAAAAATTAAAGCTTTCTGCACTTCTTCTCTGTGTAAACTGTAATTTCGAAAAATCTCACCTTCGTCCGTGAGCGACATAGTCTTAAAAAGGGATACAAAATGTTCTCTTCATTAATACGTAATGTTTAAGGCTATAGAGTGGCTATGGCTATATACTTGCTGCATTGCTAAAAATAGTAAATACACCTACTATATTCGATAGTGTTCAATCTAGATGACGCACGTCAGTTCTGTCAGGATAGAGATAGACTCCGTTCCTGCCTACCCCTGAGCGAAAAGTAACGGCGTCAATAAAATCACTTCCGAATAGAGCACAAACGCTTAACAGCCAGCTAATATATTCGACCTCGAACCTTTCGAAATAATGCTAGTTGTAAAGCAACTCACGTTGGTATCCGTTTGTAGGAATTATAATCGGTACAAATAAGTATAATATTGAAGCTATTTTGTAAATTGCCGGCTCTCGACATTTTAGTAATGGACACTTGTCAGTCAATTTACGTAAAGTAAATTTAACTGTACTGAACTGTAATTTAACCGTATGGCACTCAATCGTTGAGAAATTCAGTTTTCACAGGGATTAGTTTTCTCCGTTAGTTTTTGCGTCATGTGTGAAAGACATGATGAGAGAAAAACATTGTGGAGAACTAAGGTGTGCAGACTTGCTCCTGTTTTCCTTCAAAGTTTTAGCGGGCGATATTAACATATTTTAATTTTAAAAAAAGTTTGAAGACACAGAGGCGTATGTCAGGATTTGAACCGACAACCCTAGGACGAGTAAGACCCCATTATTTGGGTAGTAGAGTTCAAATACACATATGGAACATGGAAGGCGTGGCCGTTATGGTGCAATTGGTTGAAACGAAATGTTAGTACCCAAAATCCATACTCCACTCTTCGAGCTGTTTTATTGTGCAATATAGACTAGACCTATCGTATAGACACTTGGTGCCCACTAAACCCTATCTCCGCCAATCCGCAGTGATTTGGTACTTATTAATCTAATCACGCTAATGCTGACGAAAATAAATGATTAGATTAATTTAATTGCGTTGCAAAATATTTAGACTCAAAATATCGTTGTTGAGTCGTGACCTGATTATTACAAGGTCATTTGCCGTGTGCTTTGAATAATGGTACAATGGCATAATACTCCATTGCATTGAGGTTAATGGTTTTCAATCAATATTAAAACTATCATATGATTATCATTAGCGGCCACCGATCCAATGCTTAGATAGCTCACTGAGAGACTTCCGAACCGAGGGTCGTGGGTTTGATTCCCATTCTGAATAAATATTTTTATAACGGGTGTTCAGCGATTGGGTGCAAAATTGTTTATGTATTTAAATTGTATGTTGGTAGAGGCGTTAATTAAAATACAATAACAAAATAAACTTGTAATGATAAATGATTTTGTTTATTTGTAAGGTACGTAGGTCAACCATACCGTAACAGCATTCTAGATAGTCCTTAATTTCCATAAAAACACTTGCTACTGTCACTTATAAGGTGTTTTACTGTTTGAGAATGTTGTCGCTAGCCTTCGCCACATTATGCACCTAATAATACTAATTAACCTCAGCTGCATTTGTCACAGTGGTTGACGGTTGACATTTTCTTCGCAAATTGAGACTAATTTATCATACTTACTAGTACAATATGGTACATCGCCTTAGAAGAAACAGAAGAAAGACGATACAGAATAACAAACATAACAAAAAAAAATTTAAAAAAATACAGACGAATTGAGAACACCCTCTTTTTTTTGAAGTCGGTTAATAAATATCTATAGCTTAATATATGAAATTCAAAAAAACCTTTTTTTTAAGTAGTACCACGGCTCAACATGTACTAGAGACTAGAGAAGACTCATTGATATTATTCTTCCTCTTCCTGTTACTAATGAATGCTAACCAACCAATATTATCATGGATTTATAAAGATCAAATATATCAGATAATGGAGGAGAGAAGAAACTTCGAATGCGGCGTGTATGTATGAAGAAAGAGATGAATGTAGACGAAGCACATCAGGTTTGTAAGGACAGAGATATTTGACACTCGGTGCCTCCTACCTACCCCGTTAGAGGCCTGGCATGATAGTATAACAATGATATTCTTATTAACATCTATTACTAAGTAAACCAATTCACACTAACAATTCCATTCCTCCAGTCTTATTAGAGTGATTGCAGAGGTCCGTGGACGCGGCGGCCACTTGTGATTGCTACCGCTAGTTTTCCAGTCTTCAAATAAAAAGTGGTATCAAGGAATCGGCATTAAGAAAATACTTATGAATGCCTATCTCATACTGTTAATTCATTCACCTGTTGATACTATCCGCAATGCCACGCGAAACTTACATATAGATTTTAATCGCACTTTCACTGTTTCATATCTGACTAGCAGAGCGAACCATCATAGTCTCACAATCAAATCACGAGTACTTTTAATTACATGCCTGCTTTTCAATTTCAAAGCCGAGCGAACTTCTCCGCCATTTTCTTCCTCTGATTGCGCAGATTTCCTGATACGAGTACTTGAAGATCGGGACTGGTTAGTGGCTAATCTATGTTGTTACGTTTGAGCTGCTTTTAAAGAAACGACTGCCTACAATATTATAAAACGTATTACGGCAACTATAGATAATAAAAACATACTTTTAGACATTACATTTTTTATAATGGAGATATTTTGGTATGTTTGCATAAAGAAGAATGTTAATCAGAAATATACATATCATAGATATACAACACGCGACATCGGTTATGGGTTGGAGAACAATAAATCTTTGTTCGACATTACAACAATACTAAAATGAAGCCTTAAGCAATGACCCTCACCTATCATATACCTACTGAAGCGCACGAGTTAGGCTTTAAGATTACCTGATGACTTAATCTCACGCCCACTGGCATTTGTTAGGTATTATCTTGAATATTCGATCATCAGCTAAAAGTAAAAAAATTAATATACTAATTTAAGTAATCCTACAACTAGTCGAAATTTGGTCACAGTTATTTTTTAATTACCTTTTTATTAATCATTTAAAGGTACTGGTCTGTTTCGACTTTGCTTATTTATACATATTATATGTATACATAGATTCCAAAAGTCACAAGACAAATTGAGCTTGGGCGCTGTGAACTTGATCTTCTTACAGCTTAGGATCCTATTATATGTAATGATAGCGGACATCGTGGACACGATGACATTATGTAGATTATCATCAAAAGTACGAGAGAAAGCGAGTCAACCAACAAGTAACCAATTTGCTAAGTAGAGCAAAAAAAACTTGTTTACCATACTGATACCTATCGCGGGTAACATAATGTTATTACAAAACATTTAACCTTCCAAATTTGAATTTTTGCGTATTGAAGATTTTTTTAGTCATTTTTTTATTAAACATTTGATGGTTTCGATTTCCATCCTTTCAGGCAACCATTTGTTTTAATCTTTATTTATTGCAGTTATATAATTCCTTGTAAATTTCAATTCATACATTCGGGAGTAAAGCGTAAAATAAACTTCAACAATTTAAAACACGAAATCGTTAGTGATATATCCACAATATTAATAAGTTTTCAGTCTACTGAATTGTCTATTGGGGACAGAGTAAGTAATTTTTTTATCGAAAAAATTACGTTACGTTACGTTATGTACCAACAATGTTACTACCTAGTGTACTATTTTTAGGTGCGAAGAAAGAAAGAACAAAAACGCGTAAAAAATGAACGAACATTAGGTAAATACCGTTGTACAAATGGTTATTATAGCAGATTATTATGCATCGGTGGATTCGTTCGGAAATTGTAAAGCGGTTTTTATTTAAAAAAGTGCATTATTTATAGCTTATTAGCTACATATATAAATCATATCAGTAAATTTCATATTTATAATACAGTTTGTATAACATTTTATTGTAAAAATATTAAAAACCGTTTATCGATGTTAATAAATTTTCTGTGACTATTACGAAAATAATTATGAGCACCAAGTACCGACTTATTCTGTAAGTTGTGGCAGATTATAAAATGTTTGTTAAGTTTAGTTTAGTTTGATTCGTTTAGTGAAATCTCGTAAAATATTGCTTCCGACATTCAAGTCCCGCTGATATACGAACAGTTTTCGATGAGCCATTGATTATGCAGCTATTAAAATGTCTTAGCGAGTTAAGCTTTAAATATGCAGTAGGCTGGTAATTATAATACACTTCCGAGTGATGAATTATTATCGGAACAAAATAAAAAGTAAATTAGCTTGCGCGTGCGCGTGCTAACGGACCGCGAGCCACTCGGCACCACACGGTCCCGCGGCCCAGTCGTACAATATAACGCGCGAGTGTGACAACCTAATTATATTAATAATTTATCTGTGGATTTTTTTTGTTATTTTAATCTGTGACTGTTTGTTATTCGGGCGCAAAAATGCTGCGAGTCGTAGTGAGTAACTCCTAGTGTAAAACTGAAAGTTTTTTAAATTACACATCAATTTTCTTTGCACAATTTAGTTAAGTGCTGTGCAAAAGAATAATAATTTTGCATACTCATGAGATATCATATGATAAGTGATAACTTATCCTACACTCTTTTACATCTGACTTGATCTTTAAAATCAGTATAAAACGTAAATAAATAATAATAAAACTAATTTAAAATTTGAAATTATAGAAAAAAAAGAAAAGTTAATTTACTTTATGTAAGGTGAAAAGCGTAAAGGACTTCAGAGTGTTATTTATTTGTCAAGATCTATTTAGTCGATAAGAAAGCGCGCACCTAGCATCTGTTTTGGCGTAAATATTTGTCTATTTACAATCGAACTATTTTTATAAACAATAACCGTGACCTGCCACACTGATTGCTTAACTTTAAAGTAAAGCGCGTAAGTTGGAGTACACTGGTTTACTACTATTTGTCACGATTACCGTGAACTTGACTTTGGTTAGTTTGGTTTAAATTCATTGTAATTTACTATGTGATTTCCAAATTGGCTGGACTCTAGAGGCTTTTATCACAATATCTTGCATATATCCGCTTCAAAGAGTTGTTTTATCCAATTACATTTTTTGTTTCGTTATTATAGCAATAGCTACGCCTATGTAGATGTAAATTACACTAGTAAATTGATGTAGGACTTAAGTATGCAATTACCTAGTTGCGCCCCGCGGTTGCACTCGCATAGTTATTGAATAGTTATCTAGTAAACTTTTATTTCCAAATAAGTAGCTAATATGTATAATTTTAACTTCAAAAATAACGAAGTTCCATACAAAGTGACAGCCCTTATTTCATCCCGTGTAAGGGTTGTAGCGTGATGTTAGTTTATACCGTTCCTCAAGGGTTGGGTTATCAATTGTAAATGAATTTTTCAAGACCAGGAGTTCCAAAAAGTTGCGCGATCATACAAAAACCTCTTTATTATATCATTAAATATACATGTCAAGACTAATAACCCACAATACCAAGCTTGGCAGAAAGTCACTAAACACTGGACTAGTTCACCAGTCATGAATATATCAAAACATGATAAGTTTCTTTAAATCAACATGAAAGTACTAATTTTGATTGACCTCGTTGTCTAGTGGTTAAGACTGCTAAACCGATGTTCGATTCCCATCCAGGGCAAATATTTGCATGATGTCCAGATTTGTTTGTTCTGAGTCTGGATGTAACAAAAAATCTATATAAATATTATATAGCATGTAATGTATATATCTATATATGTTTATCAGCTGTCCGGTTACCATAACACTGGCATTAAATTGCTAAATTTGGTATCGAGCCGTGTGTGACATAGTCCGTTTAATAATGATTTCAGACTAAAAGTGAAATGTAAGTAAAACAGGTTAAACCACCAAAATTGGCCAAACTATAAGAAGTTCCAATTCACGTAACAAAAATGCGTTGAAGAGGTGAAATCTAATTAGCATTTCCCACAGAAACAGAAACTTGTTACGCACCGTGTACTGTTATTATGTACCCACAGTTATATACTTACTGTTATATACTCTTATGCAACACAAATTTATAAACAACATCTGCACAGGTAATTTTTTTTATTTCGGCCAAACTATTTCACGCAATTATAACATAGGAATAATTGAATATTAAATATTAATTACACTTTCCTTAAAAAAATATTTAGTTTTTTTTTTACAGTTGTCAGTGTAATCAACTTTCTAATGTGCAGTTATACATTTTTTTTTATAATAATAAAACTAAAATGTCTGTATATGAGTTCATCATAACTGTTTCGTCAAGTGCTTGCAGTTATTTACATGACACTAAGACATAAAAAATCTTTTTTTTATAAATTTCTGTCTCTCTGTCTTTCTTTGGTAATCTTTAAAACGGCTTGATCTATTTTAATCTGACTTACACTGGAAGATACACGATTCTGTAGGGCTCCATGTAAGCTATATCTCATCCCAAAGAAATTTAGATTAGATTCAACTACGAAAATCGAATGAATATTAAATATAAATTGAACGCGAATAAAACTGCGAATACAAAATAAAATTTTAACTTGTTAAGTTTTTTTTCTTAATTGAACGACTCTGCAAATAATTGGAGGGTAATTACCGATATGCAGTACACGCAATGGACTTATTTGTCTTGTTACGAAACACACGAACGGCTCTACCTATATGAGGAATCGCCGAAACTCGTTGTGAGCCCGCGTGATGCAAGGCAGTGCGATTCGCTGTCATTTCATAACAAACGAGTACCCACGAAGAAGACCAGGGTTCGAGTTGAGTGGACTAAATTACTTGACAGTGGTACTTAATTATATTAAACTGATTTAATGTACTTGCATATCTATACCGATAAATAAAATGGAGGTGTCTGTCTGTGATTTCAAAATAACTGTGTTTTTTCAACTGTTATGTAAATTTGTTTGTGTTTTAGTATCGTGTAAACGATACTAAAACATGCATGCCTAAAAAATGCCAATGTTCTGGCAACCGTTTTATTGGTCCAATGCTGAAACAGATCTCCTCTCATAATAAAAGGAAAGTGCCAGTGATACATTATTAACTCGTGTTTTTTTCCACTCAGATTCTCACAATCGCTCTGGCTGCTACCACATCAGCCGAGAAGAGGCCGCAGCGATCGTTCAACGGCTACGGACTCTCCGCAGCATCAGAATCGCAGATCAGAAATGCGATCGAGAACAACTACGACGATACGGGCCCGGGTTCGAAATCTCCGGAACATGCGTACAAAACCTTCAGCACACTCGAAGAGGCGCTAATCAACTACCTCGACGACCCCGACACAAAGCTGCCCGAACACGAGAGGCTCAAAGCCGTCCACAGGCTGATAAAACCAGAGCAATTCAACCTGCAACCCGCCAAATACCTTCCGACGCACAACGAGTATTCCAAATGGAAGCCCATACCTGAAGCCGAGCCTCTGAGCATTCTGAACAAATTCGGTTTCACTAACAACAGGGATTTATATAACCAATACCTGCCGTACCAAACCGATCTGGACTACAGGGCGAATGAAAATAATTTGGCTCAATCCCAAAATTTTGGTTTACAGCAATACCCTAAGCAAATTGTGGAACCGTACAAGTTTCAGACAATTCAGACGGTTAAAAACCACCCCGTGAGTCTGGCGCATTACAAGAAGGAAGTGGGAGACAGCGACTTCAATCCTCATCCCCACTACACGTACTCTTACGGCGTCCATGTGAGTAAATTTTTAATGAAGATAATAAGAATAAATGTAGAGTCACAATATTGAACGTGTGCGTAGCCTGCCACTTTTCGTATTCAAATTTAAGTTTTATTAATTGTAAGGTACACTCAACGAAGGTCAGGTTTTAGTCATCGTTCTTCGGCTTTGTGTGCCCTTCAGGCTATGGTGGACCGAGAGAAAAAAGCCGGTGAAAAAAAAACTCCCAGCACTCTTTTAAATAACAAAAATATTGAATAAAATTAGCCATGTTTCAATATGGCTTTAGTCCGATAAAGAGCACACGTGA
Source organism: Agara belti belti (assembly GCA_018245935.1). Taxonomy (NCBI): domain Eukaryota; kingdom Metazoa; phylum Arthropoda; class Insecta; order Lepidoptera; family Hesperiidae; genus Agara; species Agara belti. The sequence goes on along the minus strand of DWEM01001185.1, from coordinate 3,924 downwards.
CAGCTATCGTGTGTCAATATCAGCCCCCTGTCATCTGTTTACAAACTGAGTCGTAAAAAATAATAAAGATATTTCGTGAACATTACTAATAATAATATCTTAGCATATCTTCACACGTAGCCATGGGAATAATTACTCATAGTCGTCACACAAGTATTTGTTCTATGTGGGAATCGAACCCAAAACCCACGGCTCCACAGACCGTTACATAAACCACTGAACCCTCGGGTCAGTCGTTACTGTTGCGTCTGTTTGCATTCCGTCGCATCTCGTCTTCCATTGTACTAGTATTTTCACCGCACATTCCACGATGTAATCTAAGCCGACGTGACACGACATTGAATATATAGCAACAATGTATATTGTTGTTAGAATAACAACAGAATAACAATGCAGTGTAAAAAACTACAAGCCATTAGATGCTGGTTGATAAAGTTGATAATGAATCATAATTGTACTACTTTTATAAAGTTAGATATTAGTTGCGATCGGTGACTTCGCACATACCTACTCTCGTGGAAAAGACTGAAAATTTGGTATCAAAAGATGTTTTTGTAAGGATTCCAATAAATATATTTAAAACAAATTACTGGATTATATTATAGCTAACAACAAGTTAGGGAACTCCATAAGCATGCAAAGAAAATTTCATCAAAATCGGTGTAGTATCGGTGTGTAATCGGCTTAGGTGGTGGAGAATTGGGAACATGGAAAATTTTATGCATTGAAACAAAGTTTTATTTAAGTCATTACTTATTATTTTATTAATATAATCAGAAAGTCGCTGTATTTTATGTAAGAATACCCTTATATAAAATATACCTCGGGGGTATAAGATGTTTTTATATGAATTCAATATAAATTCAAACATAACAGACAGACATAATTAACTTTAGCACTCGTAGTGTTAATATAATATATAATAAACTTGTATGCTACAAAAAGTTATCACAGTATGTCTGTGTATTTAGGTTTTTAATTAGTACTCGGGCAAAAACTCGACCTTGTTCGGCGAGAGGTTCCGGGTTCGATACTTGACTAGCAGATAAGAACAAAGCACTAAAACGCTTTTGTTATTGTTATACAGAACAGTAACAATTGCTATTCTATTGTTTACATAGCCAGTTATTACTTGCGGCTTAACTTTAGAGGAGACATAAATTAATTTATTAATTAGATTTAGATCAGGTCTATGAAGACATCATTGGCACTCAGTGCTTCCTACACCGTAGGAACCTAGCGTGAACCATCACAACCAATTTTATTATTACTATACCAATAATAGTAATAAAGTTTAACTCCGTCTAGGATTTATGATTGAATTACATATATGAAACATGCAGGAGGTGTTTTACAATTAGACAATATAAACATCTCAGGGTACAATAAAGCCTGCGTTAGTGGCATAGAACGCGGAAGAGCCTACGACAATAAGCACCAATGATCGTTTTACCACCCGCCAGCGCTGAGCCTATAAAATCTTTATGAATACATTTCCGTATTATGGCCGTAGCAGAACTATATTACAGTACTGTAAATTCAATAATTTTTCTTTCAAACAAATGTTAAAGCAATAATATTGTATTTGCAGCGAATCAAATACTTCGCGAACCGTGCTTTGAACTGCCAGTCCTAATTTAATACACATACATGCTATTGATGAACCTGTATCTAGTAAACCAATTATAATATTGTCTTTCTTCCGCATTTCTAATATCGATAACATCTGTTCATACGAATGTGACGCTCGCTATAGGACTGCATCTGAAATTAATAACCGACTAATTTAAAAAGTGTCAAAATGTCACCAGGCGGTTAGCAGTACTGACGCTGGCTAAAATCTCAAATGGAGAGTGTAAGCCTGAGTAAGCGCAAGGACAATATATAAAATGCAAGGTTGCGTTTTTTTGCAATTTACCAATTCAAAAGTTACCATATAGAATTTTTTTACTTTTCTATTCGTAACACTTTATTAGCATACTAGTAACGACTATTCGATCGCGACTCGAGATTCGACTAAAATTATTTAGGAAAATTTTAAAAATACAAAATTTCTTACTATGTATCACTTGTGAAAATCTTTTGACAGTAAAATCATACTCGATAACTATAAAAAGGGGGATACTTTCGTTCATTACGAATAACTTGGGAACGGGTTCGAAATTTAAATTATGGACTTGTAGAGTAGCATCGGATCCCAATGCCTACCGTAGCCTCGGGCTCTCACGAAGCCATGAACGTTAAGTGCAAAAATAACGTTAATTTATGTATAAGCATCTTATAATGAATCAATCGACTTGAATGAAATTTATAATGAAATGAATGAAATATCCTTCGTGAGTAACTGATATATTTTGGTGTAGACAATACCATCACGTCAGGTCCCTATCAGGGTAGACAGAACGAACCGAGTGCCAGATATCTCTGTCCTACAAATACGAGTATATAAATAAACTGAATCCCATGGGAATTTCGGGATAAAAGTAGCCCCTTTGTTGTTGCTGTTGTAACCTTCTCTGTCTTCCAGTGAAAGTCCCATTAGAATCAAAGCAGCCGTTCCCGAGATTACCTCGGAGCAACGGAAAGACAGACAGACAACAATTTTAAAAAGTTTCCGTTTAGTGTCGTGTAAATAACTAAACACTTGGAAAAACAGTTGTTTTGTAACCACAGACAGACACTTCAATTATATTCATATGTATAGATATCAAACAAACGCGTTTAGGTAACAAAAATATATACTCGATTTACAGACACGTGTTAGATTGAACTTTAAGCAGTTTTTTGTTATATGGTACAAAACTAAATATCCTTAATGTCAAGATCGAATTTAAACCGAAAGTACATCGAGCGATCGTGCTCCTTTGCAAATGCCAGCAGTGTTATACAAAAAACTGTTGATCGGTACAATGTGCTCCGTAAATAAATCAACCTCCGTTATTGTTCATTGAAATGTAGTGTTACAGTGTCACGATTGTGTCTCTAGGGGTTGATGTCAATCATAAATGCTAGATAACTTGTTCATTGTTTTTATCGCCCGTTATTGACAAGACTGTTGGACAGGTCTTCTCGTAGTGGGAAGGATTTTTGTTGTAGACTCTGGCCAAGTACAGATTGCAATACTTCACACGCCTCAGAATATTTTATAACATATCTAAGTTGTGCAGGTGGCCTCGCGGTCGAGTGGTTAAAGACCCTGACTGCAAAACCTTAGGTCGTAGATTCGATTCAGGCATTTAATTTCCTAATTTGGAATCGGATAGCCTTGTGTGAAATTGTCCCCAGTCATTATTAAAAGTAAACAAAGTGTAGCCAATTCAGGTTGTAGACCCTTAGGTTATCTCCCGTTTCTATAGTTCTCTTTGCCTTCTCTATCTACTTCTCCCATTATAAATTCTTCTTATAAAGATAAGCGAAGAGAAATGCGTCACGTGCTATGTGTTGATTTAAATTATGGGCTCGGTCGCTATCGTCATGGAATTTACAGCATTAAAGATTGCTGTGACCTTGAGCTATTCTATCAACACGTGGACTGCCCTACGGGTGTACCGGTTATGTAAGAACAGTATATGCATGACTTATTAGTTGTATTTGGTCACTTTTACATAAACATTATACAGTCACACCTGTTTCCAGATAGATATGAAGGATTTCCCTGCGTTCCTTTCTGCATCTATGTATCAAAGTCGTCGTAAAGACTCTTGTATTAGAGGTACTCTTGAGCTGGCGCTCTTTTAGTAAGTTCCCAGTTTGTTCGAAGTACAGTAGTATTATAACATAGCAATAAAAGTAAATATAAATAAAAATTATTTTTAAATAATTCCAATAACTCCGTACCAATTCAGTCAATAAATAAAAATATACGTAAATAAAAAAATAAATGTTAGCCAATATACAATCACTGATTATAATTATTGACAGCGT
>DWEM01001184.1:0-15168 GCA_018245935.1 Agara belti belti | reverse complement strand
CTGACGATGTTGTCCTTTGATGTGTTCTCTCTTAATAATATACGAATTATGGGAATAAATTAGTATTACTACTAAGTAACGGTCCATTTACGGTCCATTTTAATTGTGTTACTTTCTTTCAAATAAAAAGAAATCAAAATATATGTTTATCTTACCGTCCATCCTCCGTCAGCCACATTTTGTTCGCAAAACACCTTGAGGAACCAATACGTAGTGCCTCTTATTTGCAAGTAGTACACGCCAGATTCACGCATTCCGGCATTGAAAAGATCGACACACGAATAACCCTGCAACAATGATACAAATTATCGACTATCACATCACATTAAGAAGCTTGCGTATACTGATTTACGCGGATTCTTATGAACCACTCGCGTCGATGCGCCGACAATGTGCAATGGAAGTTTTCATTTTTTTATCACTATGTTCTATTTAAAGTTTTGTTGTGGATTGTACAATCGATGTGTGGTAAGATCGGTTTTGCCAATTTGAGCTTATTATGGCCACGCGCAAGTATTACGAAACAAATGAATTGTTAGACGTCAAGACTACAGTGGTTTTGTTTTCAAAACGTGGAAGCTGTGCTAAGAATATCAAATAAGTTTATAAGGGTTTCTTTAAGGTTTAAGATCGAATCTAATAATTTTTGTTAAAAATGTATTTTATGGTGCTAAGAATAGTCTAGGCTACTTTGTAGCAGACCACACACTAGAGAGGGGTCTGGGTTCATAGTTGAAGATATTTACGTTATACACATTTATTAAACTTTTTTAAATTCATTACTCAAAGTGTGACTGCACTGTTTCTGTTATGTATTTGAAGATATTTAACTTGTAGTCTCATTATGTAAAATAGCTACATATGTGTAACCGGTGATACAATAAATACCTATTTAAAACGAATTTTTGAAAAGACCATTTAGCATGGAAACCGTCTTGCATATTTCGGTCATGCAATGTGGGTACACTTATACTCGTACATAGGCACCATTAATCTTTTATGATACTTATGTAACAAGTTACTTTTTTCTGAACTGCTTTTAGTAGGCATCTTTTGGATTAAAGTATATCTCAATGTACAACCCGATTTTGTTTTTTATTATAAAGTTGGTCAGACCCTCTTAACTGTTTATACCTATATTACAAATATTCTACCTATCTTATCTACTAGTTCAGTTGCCAAAGCGTACACGAGATCAAAGGGACTATGCTAAAATATTTCATTTGTCGTAAAACACATAACGTGATTTAATAAAGAATAGCTAAATTATCTAATGTATTATTCGTTGCCGCTTCGGAGAGAGACGCGTGTACTACATATTACGGCACGGTCGACATAACCGTTCTTGTATGACAATAACGCGTCGTAATCATCGGTAATTGTTGTAAGGTGGGATGGGAACAGCCGGTTTTTGTAGCGCTTACGGGCTGCGGAAAGCGCTGCCTGAACCACATTTACGTAATGAGATCAACTTTCCTCGCGCACACTACATTATATTACTTAAGTAGTGAACTAAAAAAATATTCATAATTTTTTTTTATCGTACGGAGGCTCTTGTGTGCGGGCTTTTCTTAGTGACACTAGATAAGTTTAGGCTTACATTTAGCACCACTTAGTAATAAAATTATATTTAGAATTCATTTCACTCCTTGACTAATGTGCCACTCAAATATTATTTAACATATTTGCCATACCATTTACTCAGTTACTCTCTGATGTACCTTATTTTGATCAGAAGGGCATAAGTGGTTCCGAGTAAATGTCTAGATATCTCATCGTATGTGTCTTAAGAGTAAGCTCGTTTGATTGTATAGTAATATGAATACATATAATACAAATACATATAATACATATATTGCACGTATAACTGTATACAGCTGTAAACCCAAGAGATAAACATTTTAGAATACAAATCTTTATAAGAATGTACATAATACGGACAAAAGAAACTTCGCAAACCAATGTTTAATATTTGTCTTAAAATACAGACTAAGTTGAACAAGCATATTTCACACACAAAGGTACGTAAATTTTAGGTACATCAATCGCATGCGGAGCTGGTACATAAGAACTTTATTGTAAGCCAATGCACAGTTCGCAACAGAGATCTTATTTATAAAATTTAGTTACATAGCAACTAGAACTCACTTTCACGTCTTTGTAGTTGGCGACGATATCTGAAGCGAAAGTGTTATTGCCGATGATGGGTTTATTCTTGACGCTGGGGAAAATGATGCCGCCCTTTCGGCTGGCGGGTCGCGGGCTCGCAGCGCTGGAGCCGTTGCCATTGTTCTGCGTTGCAGTCACTGTGGCGCCTGCATTCGTGGTTGCACTCGAACCCGTCACGCTACTTGGGCTGTACGTGACATTACTATTAGACACTTTTAAATCCTAAAACACGTTACTTAAATTACAGTTCCAACCACCATGTAAACCGAATCAATCAACATTCGCAAAGCATTGCAGCTAGCAAAATCTTTCGCAATAAATGGAAGATCGCAAGAAATTAGGTTTTTATAGAATGATGTCACCTGTTATTTATCGTTGAAGTAGCTGGAGTCGTATTTGCGGTGGTACTAGTGCTCGGATCTGTGGAGGTTTCCTCCACTCGATATCTGTTCGGTGCGTATTCCACTAGACGATCGATTGTGGGATCTAACAAAAGCTCGGCGGGCACTGGGCGCTGCGCTAAAGTGGCCACGTCGTCCTCCTGTTTCTTTAGTCGCTTTTCAACCATATCTAAATTTTCTATAATTAGATTTGTTTTTACTCTCAAATCGTTGTGGATTTGGCCTATTGCTCGCTCCTGACGTTGTGTTTGAGTTAAAAGTTCATCAGATTTAGGCACTAAATCGTCTACGGAACTTTTTGTACCAACTACAACGTCCCATACTTCGTCCATTTTTTCAGAAACACTCATCATGGGTATTATTTTATTTACAAGAGTGTCTATTTTACTTGATTTTGATACTGGTGATTGGGTGCTAGTCGTTGTCCGATTTTTAAATAAGCTATTGACATTTATTGATGCTGCTTCCGGTTCTACAATGGCTGCGTGTACATCGGCCATCATATAAAGCACCTTTCCTAAATTTTCAGACACAAGATTTATATGGAATTGTAATTTACGATCAACTGTTGACATTGACGTTCTTAACTGATCAACTTCTTTCGTTATTTCGTTTACAACTTCTGAGTTGAGACCTTTTGCAATTTCGATAACATTTAAATTGATAGGTTTCTTTTCACTGGCTTCTGCGTTAATGTCATCTACAGGCAAAAAGTTGTTATCGATCTGATTTTTAAGACCAACTAGTTTAGAATCGATGTCCGAGACTTTTTGGTCCAAAGATTCTAATTTTCTGTCAAGTAATTGTGCGTCACTTAATTTATTTTCATTTTCTCGTTTAACAGTATTTTCGGTATTACCTTCAACTTCATCTTGATTTATGTGACTGAACAATTTTAAATCAAGATTTCCTAATTTTGATATAATGGCGTCTGTTTTATGAATATTATCATTTACTCGAGAATCTAATGCTTCCACGCGACGCATGAGGTGCTCAACAGCTTTATCCAGATTTTCAATTCTTTGTAGTTTCGTTTCCAAAGTACTTACAATAACTTCGAATACATTAAAAATGTACTGTTCCCTGTAACAAAAAAGGAGACATTGTAATAAGATATTTTGACGTAATATACTTATGTATATTCAATGACATCGTAGGTTTATCAAACATAGATTAAATTTTTTTCACAATTTTTTTTTTACTTCATTTTCCATGTTTAATCAAGAATGTCCACTGCAAATGCGAATGTGCAAATTATGGAAACATCTAAGGCTTAATTTATGCGTCTTATTGCGGCGCCTTAAAACTTAGACAATTCAATTGGTGAAAATATGTACATAATGACGATTTATGTAAGCCGGCTTCCATATTTAAAGTGAACGGGAGATTATTTAACCTGAGCATTCAGCGTAAGCATGAAAACATTAAGTGAGGTCAAACCGATTACCTACTTACAGCAGTCTTTACAAAGTGAGAAAAAGTATCTGTAAAATCTGTGATATTGTTTTTTATATTAACATGGAATGTTAATAGCAGTAAACAATACTTGACACTCTTAGCCATCCAATAGATTTCATGTTGTCGTAGATTTCAATAAAAAATAAAAAAACCAAGTTAGTACCTATACATTCTGATGTCTACTAGACGGGAAGAGAACCTTGCAACCCTTTATACGGTAGACAAACATAAAGTTACGAGTAGCGCCAGTTGTCATTAATGTGTGACATCATGAATAGAAATAAAAGGTATAAATGAACCATCTTTCACAGTAAGAAACTGGCTTTATTTCACATTAGGTAACATAAACAACGACAGATCATTTACGCTCTTTGCAACAGTTACAGCTGCCCTCCATTCTGACAATTGTTTTAATAATCATCACTAATGCATAGTAATATTCCAAAATAGTTATATAGATACACCTTCTTGATGAAATTGCGAAATTAGTATTTTGCATAATATAATTACTTCACGCGCTAAAACCTCGATTGATATACATTTTACAAGAAACATTTAATTTGAAATAGAGCACATAATTGAAAGGTTCTGGGAGAGGCGGATATTCAAATCAAGTTATTGCAGAATCTATAGAAAATTCAGTACCAACCTAAGTGCTTTGCTGGTTACTGCCTATTTCCTTATAAGAAATATGTGTTTAGAAACTGGATTTCAACGTTTCATTTATATTTCAATTATTGATTTATAGGTATCTATCTGGGCTATGAATTTTGTAATTAATAGATAAGTTGGTCAAACATTATTTTGTTTAGATTATATAATATTTATGATTATTTTAATAATTGCATACATAGTTACACGAGTGATGCTTACAAAAACTGCATTTGTACTCTTTTGCTCGTGTACTATTTGTTTATAAACTCTCTTATTATGTAGTTTTTAATTAATTTATGTTATATGGTTTTTAATTAAACAAAAAGGTAGATTTTTATTTAGATACGTCGATATTTAAAATGCTCAACATTGTAACATAATTTTGTAAATGTATGCCAGCTAGGGATTATGTAAAAAATCCGTCTCACTTTATCGTGATACCATAATATATGATGCATTTATCTTGTAGAATACTTATTATTTAGTCAATACAAAAAGTTGTTTCATCACAAATAATTTGAATACTGCGTCAGAATTATGTTAAACGGTTATAATTATTAAATCAGCAAAAGAACAATTAAAACGGAAAATTTGATTCAAAATAAAGGCATTACCGTTTTAATTTGCGAAGATTAAATGTCTCAATTATTACCTATTTCAAATTAAACCTAAACGTACCAACTTGAAATTAGAAAGCTTAGCTCATAAGACAGATATTTCATAAAATGAAAACTTTATAAACTTCTGTACCATATGCGTCACATATGGCTACATATTGCGAGGTAAGTGTCAGTCAAAGTAGGTTTTGGTATATTTAGCAATACGACAAAAGTTTTCCTTTTAAAAATTCACATTAAGATACGTTATAATCATTATTTTCGGCGTATTAACGTCATAATATCATTTAATTCACATATATGTGCAACACTATAACGTATGCAATATGATTGTTGCGTTGGAAACGTGGCCAACGGGGCGCAAATGCGAATGGTCAAGTCGGTTTTGTCACATGCTCTTATTTATACTTGTCGCGGTGTAGGCGCACGGCAGAGACGTTTCAACGCGTGGTTATGCAAATCTGAATTGAAATAATGTGGTACCGTCTGTCGGCAAAGTGGAGCGGCTTGATAGTGTTTACTTTATTAAATCAACCGTCCGCTGCGTCTCGACCAATTAAATTGATTATCTTCGAGTTGCATTTCGACAACGAAATATGTAACTACTTAAGCGCACGAACCCAGCGTACCTACCTACTACCTACATTTTGTAATAGCATTCCAGATTTTGTCATAAAATCGCGGCCGAAGAACAGTTATTGCCAAACATACAATTTCTATTTCAATGCACCACTGTATTCGTATTTAACAATTGACTTTAAATAAAAATGTGGTAAGTATTCTTCTTAGATGTCTTTCTCAATCAATACGAAATTGTGGTTTAGATTCAGATGTTAAAGTGATTGATATGTGTACAAGTTCGCTTTTATAATCCATACGTGATCTTTTCACAAAAACAATGGAACAAGCGTAATGTCTGACCGATATACGTACATATGAGGATGTATTGAAACTGGTTACTCGAAAACAGCGTTCCATGAAAGTTACACATTGGGGCTGCTTAGGCTTAAAAAATCGATTTGCCATAGTTTTCTTTATAATGAAAAAAAAATCACTTTCATTCATTTCCATTCATGCAAAGATATTAATTGCTACTCAATAACGGACGTGTCTGATATTATTTAATTCTGGAATAGCGTTTGTATTCTTGAGGCTCTTATCATTCATCTTCCGCCGCATTGGAGATTACTGATATCCTGTAGATGCAAGTGCACGGAGAACATCGTATGGCAACGTATCGACCGGCGGAGGTACTCTCGCGCGCTAACGATCTGAATGTGGCTCAGGGTCTCGCGCATTGTACGAGTATCACGGGCATGGATATTGCGAGCTCTTAACCTGTGCGGAGCTTTGTGCCATCATTGTAACACGTAGATACATTCGTTATTCCGTTATATTTTTTTCCACCCGAGCTCTCGCTGCCCGTCCAGTTTCATGTGAATGAGCGTGAATAATATCATGCCGACACTCATGTTCATTCATTAGGCATATATATGTACACTTATAGAACAGAGACCTTGTCATATGTCGTACATAGTGTTTCTAAATAAGGTTGGCCAGTGCACATAAGTCTAACGCGTTACGGGTTCAAAGTAGGTCGGGTTACTTGTAGGCAGAACGTTATTAACGGTAATCATTTTCAGTATATTACGAATTCCATTACAAATGGCACACCATTTTTTATCTAAAGCATGATTTTATACTTACATAATTTGCTACCTTAATTTTCATTATAATATATAAATAAAAACTATTCTGTACCTGCCGTAATGATATACGTAAATAGTTTCACCTCCATATTAATTCTGAAGAGCAATAAAATTTAAATAATCATATTACCAGATAAAACTATTCAGAAGTGAAATGCAATTATGTGCAAACACAATGAAGTGTTGCGATAAAAATCATTTTGTACTTAGTTGCGAGTTTTGTTTGGAAATGCGTTAAGGTAAACTTGCTAAAGCGTGACCAATAGTTTTCTGATTGAATATATTTTCTCAAAACATTTTCTAAGCCGTCCACCTACAATCCTCATCTTTGCAACAGATTCTTCTGCACATCGTTTGTTGCTTCGATACCTTTCGATGCTTAATATCGTACGAGACACATTGAAAATGTTGAATGAATACTATATTATATTGAATGTCATATAAGGTTACCTTTCAAGAATGATCCACTACTTTATGTAGTTTGAATTGTATGTAAGGTAACTCTCATGGATTTTGATCACCTTTTCTGCAGGTAGTAATATTTAGATAGGTACTATGTCGTAAATGATACGTATGTTTATTGGTGCGATTTTTTTATCGCTTTAGCGGGTTAGTGCGATATGTAACTACGGATATAGTAGTGTAAATAATAGTGTACAAATAACACTAAGGATCTCTTTCTACTTGTTAATAATGTATGCAGTAGAAATATTAACAAACAATTGTAAAAAAAACATAGGTGTCATGAAAGTGAAAGATATTGATTTAAGACGAAAAGCGAGTAAGTATTCTGTACGATGACAATTCAACATAAAAGATCCTAAATTTAGTAAACGCAACGTAAAGGTCAGGTCAAGAGGTTATGTAATTACAATTGCCGGCTGTATTCTCTTGTCAACTTCGTAACCTAAAAAACACACATGAGCTAATCGGCCACAAATAAATTACGGGGTTGAATAGCGGCAGGATACTGCAAGCCACGGACAGCCATTTTTGGGTTATTTCTGTATTTGTTCAAAAGCACGAAAGCACAATTTAGCGTTAAAATAATTTTATAAACCAAAAATTATGATACTGTGAGAACAAGAAATATGATATTTATTGGTCGCTTTTAGTAGATCTAAAATTCCGTAGTTATTCGTATTGATATAATTGTCTTAAATTATTGTGGAATGGTAGAATATGTATTTGTAGCGTAACGAATGCAGAGCTAATGTTGCCACGGCTGGGCTCCTACTGAGCGACGTCGATGGTATCGCATTTGATTGACATCCAGTGGACGCCCGCTGGGGAAAGGTGGTTAAGTAACACGTCATTAATTACACACGCCTCAGAACTGAACTGCATCACGTCTGCTATGAAACGAACGAGCGCTCTCTTACAACGTCATCTCGCGTTCATAAATATGAACGCAAAGAATAGCTACATTGTCGAACTTTATATGAATATAAAAATATTTGCTATATTTGTAACTAAATTAACTTTATTCGTAATTGATTATAAAAATTATAATTTTTATTGTAATTGTAATTGTTAGTTGAGTCAATAAGACGAATTTTTCTGAACTAGTGGTCGCCCAGTGGCCGAAAATTGACCGTAGCTCATTAAAATCAATTATTAAATTTTAACAAACGTTTTTGTTTAATTTTTTTTCTCAGTAACTACCTATTAATTTAAGCGTTTTTAAAAAACGCGATTGGTACTCAAAAAGAGGTTTATTTTAATTATATTTAAAAGCATTCTTTGACATTTCTTTTAACTTTTTGTTTGACATTGACAACCAGACCGTAAATAATGAACGTTTTATATTATTTTCATATATGTGTGTATGTCACACGCATTGTAGTGTGGGTAATGTTTTCTTTTGTTAATTTAATATATTTCTAATGTTTTTTTTATAGAAATACAGGCACATACCACTTATTTTCCATATTTTAAACTTCAACTGTGCCAAATTTCATACTTCTCCGTCCGCGTAATTGTCGTAAAAAGGGGTACAAAGATTTTCAATCATGTATTAATATAATGATAAGACAAGTAAAAAAAAATTTTTTTCATATCCAAAAATATTATATTATATAAATAATAACATAAAAATAGAATAACAGCATTTAATATATAAATTTTTGTATTAACGTTTTCAAACATTGTAGTTCACAATTTCAATACTTACGTGTTGGCATGTGATAGATGAAATAAAATACGTTACAAAAATAGTCATATTAAAATAATCAGTAGACATAAGGTCATTTATGATGCCTGCGTTTTCATTTTAAGTAATCGTTTAGGACCGTCAAGACACGACCGGCGATACTTTAACTGTCGGCACTTGTTCTATTATTTTATATAAAAGCTGACAATTTCATAATAGCGGAGACCTTCACGAAGGCCTCTTCGAAATCAGTTAGCCATGTTATCCGGTGAGCGGTGCGCAGCGACAATGGGCTCTATCTCCAGCCAGGCCATTACCATCATCAATCACTTAATGTTTACCTATTATTCGCCGGCAACACAGTAATGGCCTCACAACAATAATAATATCTAAGTACGAAGCACTTAATTTACACTTAAACAAAGGCCCGGCCGAGAGTCAAGAATCCATAACGACCTGCGAATCCTGGAAATGGTTAAGCAGCTTGGGCGAGTAACATCTGAGTAGATGAGAATCGAGCCGTATCAGTGTTACTGGTACCTTTTTTATTTTCAGATTTGAGGCAAACGTTCATACCCGACAGCTGCAGGTGACAGGTTATGGTGTCAGTTTGATCTCTAATACACCCTGGGCGACTACTCAACTGCTGCTGTTTTCGTAATTTCTTAATAACAAATAATTTATCTCATTAATTATAACATCACGAGATCGTCCCAGTAGTTCAGTATCAGATTTTAACTATAGTATCTCCTGATTGTTGTAAATGCGACTAGAAGGAAACTTGTGGGCGGCCAGAGTAGGAGTTCCGACCGTGCAGCCAGTGATCGTAGAAAATTAAGTGCCGCGATACTTGACATCATAAAAAAATGTTGTCTAAAAGTAAAGAAACAGTTAATGTATAGATCGTGATCGTTTTCTGAAAACGTGACAACATATTATACAGTATTGTGTCAAGTATTTGGAATATACGAGTAGGTAATGATTGCAATCGGATAAATATTAACGTATATTAGGACTTGGAGGTATTAGAACTAATGCCTATATTTATTGCTCTTGAATAAAATATATCACGATCATGACTGCAAATTATTATAGGAGTACGTACGGTTATTATACGTCCGAGAGGCGAAGGTATATGAATGTGCAACTGTACGAAATGGGCTTATAAATATTTAAATAAGAATGTCAAATACTACCTATAGCCTTATGTACTCACATAGAGTGATCATATTTGATTGTACAAAAATAATATCTACATCAAGATACTATTAAATATCTTTTAGAACATGCAAATGTTAGTAAACTTTTATAATTGGTATAAGAGAAAAATTAAATAGCATATTTTGTGCTATCCAAGTATTCGAATGCAAAGAAGAACTTAACCAGAAATAATCTAAAATATTAATGGATTGTCCGTTTCATTGAAATATAATTTAGAGGGGCACACACGTAGATTACGAAATGCAGATGCAAAATTACTATACATACAAATATATGTTATATGTGGCTTTTAGAATTCAAATTGACGTTGTCGTCAATGGATTTAATGTATACTGACTTTATTATCGCATTAAATTTTGTATAATTTATTCCGTTACTTTACGTTTAGGAACTTCAGTTATGTTGTAACATTTAAAAACAAGGCAAAAAAGGTAGACAGCCCATCTGATGGTGGTCACTGATTTTTTGTAGACATTGACAATATTAGAAAAGTTCCCCGTATGCTTTTGCCTTTAGGAAATGTTTTAACTATTTTCGTTTACGCTACTATTACGCTTATGCTATGCTAACTATTTGCGCATATTAGGTATTGAATTGAACAATTTTTATAGTATAATAAATAAGCGCAACGCAACGTGCCTACTGTTCCGACTCTGTAAGTATTGAAAGTATCGACATTAATTTTACGCAGATTAATTAATACCGTAGCAACCCTGAGACAAATAACTTTTTGTTTCATCTAAAACCAATCCGAATCTATTAAAAAATCTAATCTGCAAACCTAAATTTACTTAATTTTCTCGCGGTAAATATAATTATTATTGTTTGCTTGAATTACATGAATTCATAAACATTATTTTGTTTGGATATTTTAAAAATTAACAGATTTAGTCATGATTTTTTTTCTTAAATAGAGACGAGAGCAACTGTTCATTAAACATTTAAAAGAATAAGGGCTCGTGCTTTTAAACTGCCGTCAAATTCATATTATTTTTATTATAGTTCGTCTTAAATTCTTTAAGAAAAGCTAGTATATGATTATTTAATGTTATTTTTCGATATGGTTGGTTCTGTCAAGATGTTGGTAGTTTTACAATGAAAACATATTTAATTCTATTCAAATGTAACAGTTCACCAAAAAATATGCATATACATACTCGTATGTTCTTTTGATTTTAGTCGGGAAAGAGGGTTACTCGCTCTCACCCTATCGAATACTCGAAGTGAATAATTGGATATTGATTTTTGAGCACAGTGAAGCTGCTTGTGGAGTTTTAGCAACACTTTTAACGTTGTAACTATTTTTTAATGTTCGCAGTTGTTGTTTTTACAGTAATTTATATCTTTGTCTTCACAATATTGTTGTAAGGAAATTTTACTCACTAATCGTAGTTTCTTAAGTTCTAATATATCATTTTTAACTGTACAAAAATAGTAGCGATCTAAATTATAATTGAATTTATTTCATTTCATTAAATTCAATCAATATAAATCGTATCTTAATTTTTTAAATCATTTAAATCTATTACACTACCCATTTTAATAGCACGTCGTTAAAGTGCCAAAATGAAAGACGTAAATAAATACATTTTGTTTTAAAAAAATGTTTCCCAATTTAATTAATAGTTGTGAATTGTCATTGCATCAATTACCCGGAACTTTGTCAATACAAAATAATATATTACATTAGTAGATTTAGTAGCAAAAAATTGTAAATCGAAAGTCACGCTGAATGAATTGGTGCAAGTTCAATATCATTTGCTTCAGTGGTTTCTTACAGTAGATTTTTCGGTTGACCAAAACGTTCACTTTTTATAACATTATCAAATTACCTATAACATAACGAAAAGTGTTTATGTTGTCATTTTAAATGGTGATGATTTTATTCTAAACTATAGAACCCAGGGTTCGGTCGGGTTTGCCCCCCTTCCTCCCCCCGTGGCATAGGGTCTGTCAATCGAGAGGGGTCCTCCTTTGTGTAGGTCCAATCTCGTTATCTGAATGCGACGGACCCTCTTTAATTGCAAAAGCTATAGTTATAGGCGATTTTGCCTCTATGTAGAGCTCGATGTATATTACTAACACGTGTGTATCTGTCGTTAATAAATATAATGTGGGGTACTTCAGAATTATAATTTCAAAATCTTTAGCAGAGGTTTGAACAATTTTTTACGGTGCCAAAAAAACGTCAAGCTCTCGGTTAACGCTGGTATCAGTTTAAACCTTTTTAAATATATAACCTTTACCCAGAAAGGCAATGAAGGCTTTCAAAAATATCGTAAAAGATAAAAAATCTTCCGATCTCTTACTACACTTTCTAAAAATGACCGGTCCCACTGTATACGTTATAAATGTATTCAATATATTTTTTTCACATCATTGTAATCATAAATAGTTAAGAGCCCTTATAATTTAAAACAAGTACGACGCAGTATGGCATTATATCGTGTGGCATCTCAACTTATGTCTCAAGTTGATAGAAAATGTGTAATAATTATAAGAAATCCGAACATGATAATATGTGAGTGATGTTTAATTTTTCATTTAGTTATTATAGGTAACATCAAATTGTTCAACCGTTACCTACATACGTTCATAAATCTAGAACCCTATAATTTTTCCGATGATGTATCTCATTAACACTACATATGATCATATCGTATAAGTATGAAGTTGTGAATAATAATGATTTATCAGTATATACTGCGTCAAATGTTTGCTAAATATCTGACAAGGTGACATCGACCTAGTAACATAGGGACATTCCATATTGCCCGCTCATTACGTGTGGTCACATGAAATTTAATAGAGACGTGTAGAGTTACACAAAATCTTATTAATATTGAGGACTAGCGGTTAAGCTTGATTCGGTCTCTTTGCTTTATTGAGTTTTTGAATTTACTCAGTTGTGTATAACTGTAATTATACATCGCAAAGCGTTTTCCGTATAATAAAAAAAATTATTTGATCTATAGAAGTCAACGTTAAAGATTCAATTTTTTTGGTGCATCGCAAATAAATAAAATAGTCGGCGACAGCAGTGAGAATGAAGATAAAGAGCTGTGTAGCGAGATTATGTTCACGTTCATTAATTTCATTTACAATCTATAAAGTAATGAAGTACTATAAAAAAGTCGTGAATAGTTATTTAAATTTAAATTTAAATGACAATGTTGTTAGTCCAAGACTGCTTATAATCGATAACGGTAGGTATTATTTTAAAATATTTACACTTTCTTATCGACATTACTAAGACTGTTTGGTTTATTATATGCTCATATGGTAAGAAACGTTACATCTGTCACATTATTCAATGTTAAAATACGAGGTAATTTGAAATGATAAAGTGTTGTAAATGACAGAACATGTAAATTAACTGTCTGACTAACTAAAATCCCGATACATTTATTGCGCGTTTTAAATCAAACGTGCTGCACTTTATATCCATAATTATATACATGTTCGCCTGTTAAACTTGTAAGCATAAATTATTATTTAGCTAACGGTGAGTAGAAGTAAACTACACCAGAAAATTAGTCTGGAAAAAAAATTAACCAATTTATTATCTTTGTTCAAAATAAAATCGAATATTAAGTATGTGGTGAATACCTATATAGTAGTCATAATATAGTAGCTATATCTAAATATATTATTGGGTCGTGGTGTAATAATTGAGTTACTCTTTTATCTCGGGTTTATGTTTCGGCTGTTGGTCACCTCACCGCCATGTTCGACTCTTACCAAAAGACTACTCACTTACTACTACTACTACTACTACTACTACTACTACTTACTCTTACTCTTGTTTTGTGTTATAATCATGTTATTCACCAGTACTTGTTATATTCAGTTATTAAAAATGCACCAAATAGGTCAGATACTGTCTGACGGAGGAGTCACGAGTCTCCGAAACCGGCGTGTATGCATGAAGAGAGTGATGAATGTAGACGAAGCGCGTCAGGTTTGCAATCACAGAGATATTTGGCACTCGATGCTTTCTGCCTACCCCGTTAGAGACCTGGCGTGACGGTATGTTGTGTAAAAAAGCACTTTGCTATAAATGTAATATTTTAAATTTTTAACCAATATCCTGTAATATGTTGTATGGTTTAGCCGGATATTCTAATCTGTTAACAGTATGTCTATGTGAGTGATAAGTGGTGTTGCTACGTCAGATTTAAGAGCAAATTGCGAACAGCTGGGTGGAGCCGCCGCCGGAACTTGGTACGGAGGTCGCGGCGAGCGGTGTTTATGGTCGTTTTACAAACGCACGCGCAAGGTCTCCGCTTCCAAACGTTATCTACGTATATATATATACTAGCACTCCAAAGCCCACGGATGTAACAAAAAGTGGGTTTTGATTGTTTCTAAGCTAATATTTGTAACCGATCTAATCAGGTGAGGATAGATAAGTAACTATTAATTTATTACATGCAATTCTATGTGCTGATGTGAAGTGCACAGTAGAAAGTTACCTTTGTACGAATGTACTTATATTGTGTGGGTCGTTTGCGAAAGTTATTGATAGCATAAATAAATATTTCGCCTCCATAGAAAAGGATGCTGCTTCGGGTAACGTTTCTAAGAAGTACATTACAACTTATTGTAATTGCTGTCATTTTAATATTAATGTTACACTTTCAATATCCGTATATGCCAACAGATAGGTTTTTCTGACCCTTTATTACAGCTCCACTGTGGAACACGAGTCTTCTCTCATAGTGATAGGGTTTTAGGCCTTAGTCTGCCACGCAGCGCGCGAGCCAAGTGCGTTTTATTGAATACAG